>VWYK01093675.1:0-11231 GCA_013399775.1 Semnornis frantzii
TATGATTCTATGATTCCCTCTCACAGGCAGTTCAGAGATGGCAGTTCTTGGTTTTGCGCACCCATCCCAGCTCCTACACTCTGTGTAGCTAAGACCCTTCCACCCTGTGCCAATACCTTCCTGGTCCTTTACTACTTCATGTAACCAAATTCCAAGGCTTTTCAGATTACATTCTTGAAAAACTCCAATTAAGAGGATAAGAAACGAAAGAGTTTGTGAAGCTCAGAATCCTTATGGGATGCTCCTGAATATATACTTCAGGCAGTGGCCTATATTTTATGCATTCAGTATCAAGATAGCTTTGAGTCAGTGAGAGTAATCTTTTCAGTCTGGTGAAGAGCTCCTGACTGCAAAATATCACTGTTTTCATAGCTAAAATAGAAAATGTGAATGTTTCTATTATTATCTTTTGCTCATTTGTGACACTACCTTTTGTGAGGCTGTATTTTTTTTCCATTTTGAGTTTTTTTCTGTGGTGTAAAAAAGTCTGGGCTTAGTTTTTATCAACAAAATTGCATATTTTCTAGATTTCTCACCCCATGTCTTAGAATCATAGAATGGTAAGGTTGAAAAGGCCCTCAAAAATCATCTAGTTCCAACCCCCTGCCATAGGCAGGGACACCTCCCGCTAGCACAGCTCACTCAAGGCCTCCTCCAGCCTGGCCTTCACACCCTCCAGGGAGGGAGCAGCCACAACCTCCATGGGCTACCTGTGCCAGTGCCTCACCACCCTCACTGCAAACAACTTCCTCCTGACATCCAGTTTCAGTTTCCCCTCTGCCAGTTTAAACCCATTGTGCCTTGTCCTGTCATTGCAAGACCTTGTCAGTAGTCCCTCCTCAGCCTTCCCGTAGGCTGCCTTCAGATACTGGAAGGCTACTCTAAGGTCTCCTGGAAGCCTTCTCTTCTCCAGGCTGCAGAGCCCCAAATCTCTCAACACAGGATCTTCTGAACCTCCTTTTCTTACAATCTGCAGTCTCGACCATTATGGTGAAACAAAACCAAATTTCCAGCATTTGTGGCTATCACTAAATCCTCTAAAACTCTAATTCTAAAGTTTCTAGATTTTGGAGGCAAATAAATTGCAGCACTTCTTACTTTTATACTTCTGTGATAGACTTGTGACCATGGGAACACAGCTTGTGATCACAGAATGCCTGGCGTGGCCTTGCATGAATCCTTGCTGAAATGCAGCAGTGGGCTAAGGTAGGGAATCCACTTTGAGAAAGAGACAAATAAATAACCAGCGTGCAGCTGCCTAAATCCTGAGGGTGCTGGCGTGGAGGCTAGGCTGCTTTTAAGCTGCCTGTGCACAAGGAGCAAGCATCGATCTTCTGTCCAGCCAGTCACTTCCATCAAGAGGGGCAGCCAGCAGAATTGCTGCCTGCCAGCTGTAGGCAGCTCTGCAGCAGCTAACACTCAGTTATACCTGTTTGTGCTCACAAAGAGCTGTGAAGAACAGGTAGGGGATTGCCTAGGCTTTGAGGAAAGAATGAGACAAGAATATTTTACTGCTCTTTGTGAAGTGACTCCCTAGCTAGCAACTGCAGCTTGATGCTTTGGGTCCTGTAGCTTTACTTTCACCACCCACCCTGCTCTCACAGCCCACAGAAGATGCAGAATACTTTCTTCTGCCCTCCCATTTGGGCCCCACATATCCCAGTGGCAGCATTCTTGTCACCACAGAGCTATGCAGCCTCCCTCCATCTATAGCTTCTTGGTGCAAGGAGCTCTTGAATTAGCTCTAAATTTAAAGGGAAAGAGCAAGCAAGATGGAGATATAAGCATGATGCTTGTGCCTGCTGCCTGTTCCTTTGCCTAGCAGATGTCAGGCAGCACCCAGAGCTGCCTCTGCTTTCCTAAACCATCAGGAACAGTGGTCACAGCTTCATCAACTCCAGCTTGTTTTCCCATCTAGCCCTGGATTGGTCCTTGCCCTTCATTCTTGAAAGTCAAAAATCAACCTCACATACACAGCTGCCTGACTCAGGCCTCTTCATTTGACAGTATCCAGAAAGTGGCATGTCTCCCTCAGCAATGTAGTGACATAAAGTGCCCAGATGCCAGCAGCACACTTGTGACAGGGAGATGAACAGCAAACTAAAAAGTCTGCCCAAGAGTCACAATAAATACTCAGGCAGTAACACCATGTCTAGCTGCATGCTGTGCTTACCTGCTTGATTTAAATATGGCTTGAACTGTGCTGTACTGTCATGACTGCTAGGTTGACACATTCTTGGAAGAGGGGGGAGGCTTATTACCTGAAGCAATATCCAAGGAGGGAAAGCAGACTTCATTATAAAGAAGGTGATCAAGATGTAGGAGTAATGCTTTGCTTATCCAGTGACTCTGATTGATTTCAAGCAGTTTTCTTTGCATGTATTTCTTTTTTTCTACATATATATATAAAATAGGGGTATTCCTTTCTGCTCTCCCCTTTTCTGTTTTAAATTAAAACTCATTGGGGCAGACATCTTCTTATTTGGATTCACACAGGTGCTTGCTTGGGGGATTTGGGTGCCTCAGGTGCTTGCTGTTGTGCCCATTCTTATCTATACAAAACTTCTCCATTCTCTTTAAATTCTTCAAAACTTCTCCATGCTCTTTAAATTGTCTGGATTAGATTCCACAAATGGTCTTACCGAGTGTATTGAATTTATGGCAGAGGTGAGCACTGCATCTTGAATTCATAGGACTCACTGGGGCTCAGACTCCAGACAGATATAAGCATGTCCTGGCACTTTTCACTTCAAAGTGAACCAAAACCTAGAAGAGGTCAATTTTCTGATTCAGGATTAGATCTCACAAAATATCTAAATGCATGACTTTCTTCTCAGCCATGGCAGAAAACAGGAAATTGATTAGTCTCATTAGATTTTGCTGCTTTAGGATAAAATCTTATAAGAACATCTCATTACTTTGCTGTACTTCAAACAGTAATTATATTTTCTCCCTCTTTTAGATGAATCCTTAAGCACTAGTGGTAGTTAGACCCACAACAAATCTCTGTGTTTTCTGCCTACATCTACTTGAGTTCCTGGCAGCCCTGAGCCCCCAGCACAGGAAGGACATTGAACTGTTGGAGCAGGTCCAGAGGAGGGCCATGAAGATGCTCAGAGGGCTGCAGCAGCTCTGCTATGAGGACAGGCTGAGAGAGTTGGGGCTCTGCAGTCTGGAGAAGAGAAGGCTTCCAGGAGACCTTAGAGTAGCCTTCCAGTATCTGAAGGGGGCCTACAGGAAGGCTGGGGAGCGATTATTTACAAGGTCATGCAANTGTTCAAGGCCAGGTTGGAGGAGGCCTTGAGTGAACTGTACTAGTGGGAGGTGTCCCTGCCTATGGTAGGGGATTTGAACTAGATGATCTTTGAGGTCTCTTCCAACCTTACCATTCTATGATTCTATGAAGCTGTGTGCACTGTGTGCTTGTCCTGTTAGGATCCAGTAACTGCAGTACTTAACCCTATCATGAAAGGACGAGAGTGCCTTGCCACATCAGTGGAGGATAACCCACCTTCTCTTCAGTAGGAGGGCAATGAAAGTCATTAGTATATTGACATAGTAGGTTCACAGTACAAGGCACTCTCTGACTCTGATTGTTTTCCTGATAAGTGCTTTTCCTGCTGACCTACTTGCCTCACCACAAATGTCCTTTGAGAAACCTTTCCAGCTCTGAAAATATTGTTGCTTTCATTCTGAATTGTTGTTAAAATGTGTAAGTTTACAATAAAAATCACAGAATCATAAAATGCCATAGAAGATCACAATTAAGTCCTTGGAAAATGCCAATGATCCCTAAAATCCATAGGGAAAACTGCATTGCTTTTCACGCCGCATGGAAGCGATCTCGAATATGTTACAACAATGTGCAGCAATTTGAAAATCTTAGAGTGGCTCTTTCATCAAAACTCTCACTTGCATACTCCAGCTTTACATATTTCTTTGCTTCCTGTGTTTTCAGTCACCTTGGCCTTTTCACCGTGGCTTTGTCCACCCTGAGTAAGCAGCCAGATATAGCACTTGTGGTTTAGGGAGAGGTAGGTGAGAAGCCCAGAAGTTGTTGCCAGGATAGCAGGTCCAGAGGAGGGCCACAAAGATGCTCAGAGGACTGGAGCAGTTCTCCTATAAGGACAGGCTGATAGAATTGGGGCTTGGCAGCCTAGAGAAGAGAAGGCTTCTAGAAGACCTTAGAGTAGCCTTCCAGTATCTGAAGGGGGCCTGCAGGAAGGATGGGGAGGGACAACTCACAAGGTCTTGTAATGACAGGACAAGGGGCAATGGGTTTAAACTGGCAAAGGGCAGATTGAAACTGGATGTTAGGAGGAAGTTGTTTGCAGTGAGGGTGGTGAGACACTGGCACAGGTTGCCCAGGGAGGTTGTGGCTGCTCCCTCCCTGGAGGTGTTCAAGGCCAGGTTGGAGGAGGCCTTGAGTGAGCTGTACTAGTGGGAGGGGTCCCCGCCTATGGCAGGGGGGTGGGACTGGATGATCCTTGAGGTCCCTTCCAACCTTACCATTCTATGATCTTGTTGCTGAATCTTGGAGTTATTTCAAGCCGTTGAGAATCCACTGAGAGCTCCGTAAGTTTGGAATGCAATGGAGCTATGTCAAGAAGTAACCACTAGAAGAAATGAAGTTAAATGTAAGGCTACTTCAGGTATAAAGTACAATTATCCATCTTGCTCTGTTGTGAAAGGATGTATGCCAACTCTCTCTGCCCTTAGAAATCATATGCTTCTCACAGCTGATGGGAGGCTTGAACTACTTGTCTGTTGTAACACACTCAGTTCTCTCCAAACCCTTGAGTTTTAAGAGATGAAACAGCCACTTCACTACTGGTACCAGGTGAACAATTCCAAGACAAATGAAAAGTCTGTATAGGCTTGAAATATTGTATCAGTAGTTGCTTACATTAGCTATTAACATTTTTGCTTGGAGAGATAAAGGACGGTTCACAAACTATCAGTGCTTAACAGTTAAGCCTTGGCACTGAAAACATGCTGGCATTTTATCTTTAAGATACCAGCATATTTGTGGTGCTGCTTTTATACTTAGAGCAATAAAAGGCTGATTCTTCCAAGTGCTTCCAATTGGCTCGAAATCAGATTTACAGAACAGCATTTTAGCACTGCTCCCAGGTATTACAAGAAAGGGTAAAGCTGCGTCTGGTTCTTGCAGATCTCCATTTCAGGATGCTGAGGCTTCCAGTAGCTTCCACTTTTCAAAAGCCATGTTTTTCTTTACTGAGGAGACAAGTACAGTGAACAGTGAACTTGTCCTGACATACCTGCTTAAGGAGACAGACAAAGGAGGCTGAACAAATCAAATCAAGCCACAAGCAAGACTGAAGCTAAATGGGCACATTTGTGCAAAGTAGTAGAAATTTAGCCCAGGTTACCTCATCATTTAGCAGACTCCTCTCCTTCCTCTTTCACCAGCCAAAATAGATGTTGAATGTGGGAAGAGTTTACTGTCAGTTTGGGCTCTGCCTGTCTGTAAGCAGTAACATCAGTGGTTTTATCATTAAAAAGCTACCATCTGATGATGTGAGGTGGTGTTAAGATCTCTGCAGAGTTGTGGAGGCTGCTGAAAGCAGGGTATCCAGGTGAGGGTTAAGACACAAAAAGATAGCAATGCCATAAGGCACATGCTCTCTTTGCTTGTTTTTTTGGTTGAGCATGGTGCTGTCACCTGAGTGGTGACAGTCTTGGCCTTACACAGGCAGTGGCACTAGCCCCTGGAGCCAGCTAACATGCAATGTGGCACAAGCATTGCCAGGCCACAGTTGGCAAGAAGAATTCTGTGAGTGCTTGTTATGCAGACCTGTAAATTATTTTCTTTAAGAAACATGAAATAGGCAACCTGGATTACTTTAAAATACCTCTTTCATATCAAAGCTGAATGAAAAAAAAATGCAACTAGGTCATCCAAGACAGCACACAGAGCAGTTACATATAACTCACAAGCTGTAGGAAACTTGCCCAGGTTGCTGCAGGCATCTCAAATAGCATCAGAAACTCAGTGCTGAGTTGCTGTGGACTTTCCTGTGAATGCAGATACATGAAATGTGTGTTTATGGGAGCTGCAGCCACCCTAACTCTCCAAAGTTGTATACGTTAGTTCAAAAATTCGGTAGGTCTAATAGTCAGTTTGCGTTGTTATTAGAGTCTCGAGTTGTTAAAGCCTCAATTTTTTTTTTACCTTGTCAAAAATATGGATAGCCCTTAGAGACAATGACAGACTGAAATCCTTTCATTTCACTTTAAAATACTCTGGTGAGAAAAGCCTTGCTTTAGAAAGTCGCCTCGCTCATTTGTTTTATTTCACAAATTACCCAGGCGCCCATTTGTGCTTCATAACTGGGATTCGGCATTAGTTCTTGATTAGAAGAGCTGTCATCTGGTTTTCTGTGCAGAAACATGAATCACAAGCAGGCACTTATTGGTAGAGCTCTGGACCATTTAAAGTCACAAAGTCGAATTTCAGGGATGGGGAGTGGGGGGGAAGGGTAATGAAACAAGAGAGGCGGGGCGGGGGGGGGAGCATTTGTTGCACAATAAGGGTGAAATTCTCAGAACTTATTTGCTCTAAGAAAGTATCAATAACTGTAAAATTTCACAGCCCCCTCTTTCGAACCACAGCCTTAACGTTTTGTAGGGGGAAATAAAGCTTTGGTTAACCTTGGCACTGGCAGACCTCATTAAAATAACAGCCTGTCACTTTCGAGTTTAAAATAACAGGGTTGTCAGTTTTATATTCAGCGGAACAATCTACGGTCTTATTCCCTGGGAAACAGTGCGGGTGTGCAGCGGCGCAAAAGCTGAGCAACACTGCCATCTCCAGGTACCCCCGGACCACAGGTGCCCCGCAGCAGCTAAAGCAATGCCAGGCTCAAACCCCACTGAATCTGTGCCCTACACACTTCGCTTTTTAAAAGGTTGGAACAAAAAAAACAAAAACAACATACTCTGTGGTCAAGCACGTAGTGATCCAGCAACTGCTTGGCATTTAAATGTATTTTGTGAGAAAGTGTGGGAATGTATAATGTATGGGGGGAAAAAAAAATCATCTCCATATAGAGCAAATAAAGTTCTGCTTCGCTTGTTCCAAATCGAACAAGTCACCTTCCCTGAGGTGCACCTAATGTGCATCGAAATTTTGGGCACCTAATGAGCTGTTCTAAACAAAAATATGTGGCTGAGCTGCCTGTATCTAATCACTGGAGAAATGAAGGTGCCTTTAAAAAAAAAAAAAAGAGAGAGAGAGAGAGATCTTCTTTAGCTGAATTTAAGCACCTGGGTGAGATGGAGGAAGCCCTGCTCAGTTGCTTGCACAAACCCCTAGTGCCTCTGAGATATCTATATGGAGATGGCAGATGTAACAAAGGACACACAGGAAACATCTTCCTCAAGGGACAGCCCCTAAAGCTCTGGGGTCTGAGTTAACTGCTTTTCATTAAGCTCAGTTTACAAAGAACACTGTGTGTCACTTAGAATACCTGTCTGTCCTGTACCGACCTGCTTGTGGCATATGCTGCTTCTCCTGTCTGTGACACCTGTGTATCAGAAACATAAAGACAACAACAAGTTAGAGACAGTGCTTGCTGGCCTGCTCCTTTAAAAAACATTGTTGGCCATTAGTCTCAGGATGCTTTCAGATTAGATCCCTAATGGACATAAGTACTGATTGATGTGTGAAAGTCCAGCACAACTTTCTGCTGGCAGGGAGTAACACAAATTGTCAGACCCCATCTGGAGTCCTGTGTGCAGTTCTGGAGCCCCCAGCACAGGAAGGACATCGAAGTGTTGGAGCGGGTCCAGAGCAGGGCCACAAAGATGCTCAGAGGGCTGCAGCAGCTCTGCTATGAGGACAGGCTGAGAGAGTTCGGGCTCTGCAGCCTGGAGAAGAGAAGGCTTCCAGGAGACCTTAGAGTAGCCTTCCAGTATCTGAAGGGGGCCTACAGGAAGGCTGGGGAGGGATTATTGACAAGGTCTTGCAATGACAGGACAAGGGACAGTGGGTTTAAACTGTCAGAGGGGAGATTTAGACTGGATGTTAGGAGGAAGTTGTTTGCAGTGAGGGTGGTGAGACACTGGCACAGGTTGCCCAGGGAGGTTGTGGCTGCTCCCTGCCTGGAGGTGTTGAAGGCCAGGTTGGAGGAGGCCTTGAGTGAGCTGTACTAGTGGGAGGTGTCCCTGCCTATGGCAGGGGTTTGGAACTAGATGATGCTTGAGGTCCCTTCCAACCTTACCATTCTATGATTCTATGAAATCAGATTGCATTTTCTTCCTACTTGGATATCCATGCCCGTGACAAAGGGCATACTATTCATGATGCCACACATGGTTTGGGTGGCCAAGTGTTAAATTTGTTGTCAAGGTGCCCATCATTATGCAAAGATGACACATTTTTATTAATGAAGATGGCAAGTGTGCTGTGTGTGTGTGGCTTGGTATGTTAGACACATCCAGGGGAAAGAAAGGAGCGGACTGTAGAAAACTAATTTTTTTCCCCCGGAAATAATGTAGCATGAAGAAGTGGGTTTAGCTAAATGTTGCTTGTGAATTAAAGGGCAAAGGAATATGTGACTGCAGAAACCACACAGACAGGAAGGTAGCTTGAGGTGGCCACTTTCATGTCTGTTCTCTAAGGCAAAACCCCAAGCCTCTTTCTACTCACTGCCTGCAGCTGTTCTGTTAGTTCTACACACTAGTAGGATACACTTTACATACCTAGCCTCAAGTACCTGGAATTACAACACCTCCTTGCAAACATCCACTTGAAAACATCTTCCAGATGGCTACTCTGTCATGGCCCAACCCACAGGACATCATCCAGAATGGCACCCCAGTACACCAAAGAAGCAACCACCCAGTGAGCAGCCAGAAACATTTGTACATAAAGCATAAAGACTTAAGTCTCTATGGGACTTGATGATGAGAAACATCTCTGAAGATCCCTAAGGAGAAAGCATTGGCATAAAAGCAAGCTGAATATTCTGCTTGTATTTTTCAAAAGGAAAATCTTCTCAACTCACAGATTAAACAAGAAAAAAAAATGCAATGCCTCTTTCTTCTTGAGACAAGCAAAATTCCATATTGTTTTATTTTATTTATTGCACTGAACCTGAGTCCTTTTTGAGCACATTCCACCATATTTTAGCAGCTTCTGATATTCCTCTATGTATGAGAGTATAGATTATACTGATAGGGGTGAAAAATCTACACTATGAGACAGACTTGCCAGGGAAGCACTTGGGAGGGGAGGAGCATGGAAAAAGGGAATTTACCTTTATTAAAAGTATTATAAGGCCCCCACCTGTAAAATTTGCTTTTTGGCCCTCAATTGCTTCTGAGCCCACATTACCCTACTGCCAAAGAAGTGTTTCCATCATTTTAAACCAAAATGGATTCCATGGGCAATTGGCTGCCCACTTCACAAGCATATGTCTGGCATCTTCCATGTCTTATAATATGTAGTCATCTCACTGTTAGTTTTGTGTGGCATTTTCAAGGCTTTTTTGATTTATCCTGGTGAGTCTTTTGATTTTTCCAGATATCCTGAAGTAAAATAAGAAATACTAAGGTCTGGTTCCTGCTAAAATGATGGGCTTGCTTTTTAGCTCACCTCATTACTGTGGAGTGCAAGGTGAGTAAAGAAGACAGAAACACTGGCCAGCTTAGTTTACCTGCTTAAAACTGAGGCCATGCTGGTAGGATGGGAACTGAGCTTATGATTGCTGTTCCAAGTTCTGCTGAGGAATTGCATAATCTATGCAACTGCCTTGGTCACATGAGAAGTCAGTGGCAGAAATAAAAATTGTAATGTAGAGCATGTAACTATACCATTTCCATAATTCTGGATATGAATTGCTCTTTGGAAGTATGAATATTTACCTTTTTTCACCTACACAATAAGGTCTTTCTTCTATTAGCAATTATAGATGAAGGTCAGGTAATTTTAATATCCATTGCTACATACTCCCCCAATACATTGAAAAACTTCACAGTATCACAGTATCACCAAGGTTGGAAGAGACCTCAAAGATCATCAAGTCCAACCTGTTACCACAGACCTCAAGACTAGACCATGGCACCAAACCCGCCTTGAACACCTCCAGGGATGGTGACTCCACCACCTCCCTGGGCAGCCCATTCCAGTAGGGAATGACTCTCTCAGTGAAGAACTTTCTCCTCACCTCGAGCCTAAACCTCCCCTGGCGCAGCTTGAGATTGTGTCCTCTTGTTCTGGTGCTGGTTGCCTGAGAGAAGAAAGCAACCTCCTCCTGGCCACAACCAGCCTTCAGGTAGTTGTACCTAACTCCTGGCCACAATTACCCTTAAGGTAGTTGTACTTAACACTTTGTGTGGCTCTTGCTCTATCCTTTTATCACATGAGACAGTATTGCAATTCAGAACAAATTTATCACCTTCAAAGTAGCTGAAAAAAAGTAATTCAGTATAATATCAGGAGTACATCAGGAAGACAGCTGGGGGAAGTCAGGCTAAGTACAGTCAAAGAGATCTGGCTTTCTTAATCCAAATAAATCTCTGCTAGAGAAAGTGGAAAAGAAATATGTAAAATACCAAAATCACATATGTCTTGTGTTTAAATGTATCCACAGAAGTCTAACCAAGCTTAAAAGTTAATCTTTAATTCAAAGGATAGGAAATATCAAAGAAGGACTTACAAGGCCACAGGTCACCAGAGGGATACAGTAGTCTAACTTTGTAAACCACAAGCAAGCAATGTTAACTGAATCCTTAAGGGTTATCTTGCTTACAAGGGACTGTACATCTGGTACATATTTTTTGCATGCTGACTGTGATCAAAACAAAGTACAAAGAGACATGCATAGCCATGTAGACTAGCAACAGACTTTCTGCAGTCATGCCTAAGAAGATCCTTGAACTGAAGTCACCAGTATCCACAGGCAAAAGTTTTACATGTCATGGTAGGCATTAGATCACCTTATTCTATTTGTAATGGAGGGGTAATTAATTAATGTGAGATGATATTTTAAAAAATTAATATTGTTTATTAATATTCAATATTCAGAACTGTCACCACCCCGATCACTAATTTTAATAATAATCGGTTATTTGCATCAGTCATGGAAAGTTTATATAGGTTATAACAGGACCTAGCAATAACTAGTAATAATATATAACATTAATTGAACTCAGTTGAACTGACAGAGAAGGCTTTGCAATGTGTACCACTTGCAGTCAATACT
>VWYK01093676.1:0-18400 GCA_013399775.1 Semnornis frantzii
GGTTGGTTGTTTTATTTTTTTTCTCATTTAATGATTACTGAAGTTGAACATCCCACCTCTTGCAACTCGGCTTTGATTTACGTATCAGTACCAGTAACTACCTGATAGTGTTATTTTCTTATGTCAAATTCAGTCACTCCTACAATTGATGCAAGCCCACTTAAGATTTCTTTTCTAACGGAAGAGGCTTCTCAAGTATCTTTGCTTTTACATTTTCTTTGTATTTCTATTTTGAATATCCCACTCTATTGCCACAACTGTGCGGAAGGAGTAAATTGCAAATGCACAAAATATAACCAGTGCCTATTTTTGTTTCCATGTGTCTTCCATTCCAATCTTAAAGTCGCTTGTGTTACAATGCAAATTTTAATGTGCGTTTGCCTCTGTAAAATAATTTGCTGTTTGCAGTTTTCTGCGTATGGTGAATCATTTGTGCAAGGGCTCTGGTGAATGAATTCTTCTAACTAAAGTTATTCTGAATTGAATGCAGCTCTTCTGTAGTTAAAGTTTCAACTGGAGTCTACCTGATTTTGAACAGATGTTTGCCTTATGAGATAGATAAACAAAGAAATAAAACCCTCCCCAAAAGACAGACCATGTGAAGCCTCAACTAAGAGGCTTTTACATAGTACAAAATGCACAGGATTTGCAGGGTTCCTGGCTATAGCTACCTAAAGGTTGATTTTTTTTCAGACAGCAAAATGTCCTTTCGTTCACTTTGCCACTTCGTAGCACAAGAACAAAAAACAAAACAAACCAAACCAACCAACCAACCAAACCAAAAAAAGCCCTAAACAAGAGATTAAAACTACTTCAGCAGATCATTTTGTTGGAATCTAATGCTCAAGAGCACTGAAAATTAGTTGATTGAACTTTAATTTTAAAAGTCACTGACATTATAAAAAAAATGTCAGAGGGCATGTCATCAGAAATGGGCTTAAAATAGGATGTCAGATGACTGCTGAAGACCTAATTCTTATTTCTGTTTCTATTCTTAATTTGTTTAGCAGGTTGCAAATACTGAAGCTACAAAGCAATTGTCAAAGAGGATTTATTAACAGAAATTCTACCCCCACACAAACACATTCAGATGACCTGCATATAAATGGTAATGCAACAAGCAAACAAAAACCTTCAGGAGGAGCTGAACTGAGCCCCAAGAGAGAAAGCAAGCTCCACCAGCAGTTCTTTCTCTTCCCTTTGAATTGCATCATCTTTGTTCAGGACAGTGCTTTTAGTAGGAACAATTTAATGGTGATGACTTCCTTGTCTGATGCTGATAAGAATTAATGTCAGAGAAGCTCTGTGTTGATACAGACAAGCTATGGAGAGGTATTGTTTCATTTTATGTTTCAGAAACATGCCCTTAGTTTGTAGCTGATTGTTTATTTTGGATTTTATTAAAATAATATTTCTGTAGTGAAAAAAAAAAAAAAAAACAGTTATAAATTCTCTGTGTTCATTTAGAGAACCAATCATAAGCTGTGGCCAGTGTTCAGAAGCTGTTACAAATACACCGGTATAATAAAGGAAGCTCATTAGGTCTTGAGTGTATCATTCAAATAGGAACAACCTCAAACTGGGGGCAAGAGGAGGACAGCTACACACACAGCTGGTGAATATTTTCTTCAGAGAAGGAAGATGGAAACGTCTTCCCCTGGAAGAACAAAGATGTCAGGAATTAATATGAAGACACGTTGCACATCCTAAAAGGCTCAGAATGCAGATCATACCTCCTATCCCTGAGGAGATGAGCTTCTCAAGAAGATCTTGAACAATTGTAGTTTATGGTCTGGTGTTTTATGGCAGTTTAAGATTTGTGATAATTCATCTCAAAATTCCAAGCAGTGAAGTGCAGAGCTGCAGGAGCTTTGTGTGAACATCCTGAGTCTTTCTGCATTAGGACACAAGCAGGACATTTTAAGTCAACGTGATGGCTGTCATCCTTACTTGCGATCTAGAGCCTTCAGGGAGAATGAAGAACCAGAATAAACCTTGTCATAGAGTGTCATAGCGGGGAGCAAAAAAGCATCTTTTAATAGTGGAGGAATTTGTGAAACCAGGTAGAGGGGAGGAAATTCAGCTGCTAAAAAAAAATCAACAACAACAACAAAAAAAATGTATTTCCTGTTTATGAGCTTGGACCTTTGGCTACTTAGCAGGCTCATTCCAAAAATATCTCCAAATGACGAGGAAACAAAGTCAGAATACAATTGAAAACGTTTTTTAGTATTCTAATAGATTTTTCAGTTTCGTCTGCCAACCCAAGTTAAAAATTATTGACTGAGGAAACATCAGTAGAGCCTGTAAGTTTTCTCTAGGATGTGTTTGTGGAATGTTGAGTGTCGATTTCCAGCCTTTACTCGTAGTTCTGGAGGACTGAAGGAAAGATGAGTGTGAGCTTTTTCAGAGTTTGGGGCTGGAGCCAGCGCCAAAGTCTGAGCTGCTCCCGGGGGCTTGGATCAGCTATACTCAACTGGGGCACAGAGGTGACAGGGAGCAGGAGGCAGAGAAAAAGCTTAAGCATGCCGGGGGGACAGGGGAAAGGCACAGTACAGCAAGGCTGTTCAGATCAAGGGAAGCTGAACTGCACATGGGCGCAGCACGTGAGACACAAATATAGCAGCCTGGTGAGTGCCCAGCTGGGGTGAGCTTTATTTGTGCCTTTTAAAGGAATGCTGTCAATTCCTATTTGGCTGACAAATTTTTGCTTTGTTTAAAAAGAAGGGAAAAAAACCCCAAAACAACCAACCAAAAAGTCACACAACCCCTCCCCCCCTAAAAAACCTCAAAAAGAAAACAAAGCAAAACCCCCAACAAAACCCCCAAAAAAACAAACAAAAAAACCTCCCCCCGAGGCCACCACAAAACAAAACAACAACAAAAAACAAACAAACCCCAAAATCCTCTCAAACCCAACATCAAAACCAAACCCACAAACACCCCCCCCCTCCAACACACACACACAAACCCAAAAGAAACCCAACTGACCAACCAATCAATTAAAACTAGAAGAAATGGTGGTTGAGTTGTTGTGTGGTTTGGAGATTTTTCCCCATGCAAGGCAAGAGCAAATAATTTTCATCAAGTAGTTCATTTTTATAAAAGTTCCAGTGCTAAAGGTTGTCTTAAAACAAAAACTGCTTCCCTGTCACCTGATACTCACTTTGACTTGAGAGAAAAAGGAAAGTGGCTGCATTGATTTTCATTGTCCAAGCTAAGAGGAGTGCAAAAAGATAACAGGGAGAGCGTGAAAGACTAGAGGTATTTGGGAATACCCCTCCTGAAAGTAATCTGAGGAGCTGCTTGAAATACGAATAAGGGGATGTGTTCCTTTAAAAAACATTGTTGCTTTTTTAAGTGGCTAGTTCTGCTGTAAACAAATCTTGGAAAGTGCCTGTGGAATTAGATGTATTTCAATTAAGGAACTCAAAGGAAATAGGTTTTTACCTACAGCAGAGTATGGAAATGAGAGTGGGAATGTAAAGCATTTTACAAAGCAAGATTCAAGTTCCTTTGAGTAAACAGGGAAGCAACAGCTGTGAAATGTTGCTGCAGAAATTAAATATCGTGGCCAAAGATTTGTTTCTCCTTTTTGTCTTGTTTGCTAAGGCATAATTGTTCAGGTACAAAACAATCAATCAATCTTCAAGTGAAAAGAAAGGGTCAGAGCATTCATTTTGTCAAACCACACCGGTACATTTCTTACATGCCAGGTTAAATTGTCCAGAGGAAGGAAGAATGTCGACATATCATGCCTTCCATGGATTTATTTTTCCTGTAGACAATGATTTTTTTGAATGTCTGGTTGTGAGTGTTAGAAGCGTGTCTTTCAGAAACAGGTAGTCATTGCCCACTAGGCAGGCAGAATTGAGGGCATTTTGAAACATGAAGGGTGTTTAGTATGTCAGGTCTTGTTCTGCCAGGCCTCCTACAGCAAGACGCATTTGCTTTCCCCTTCTGTTACCTATTTATTGGCTACTAGATGCCTAGAGGAGAGGTTTAAATGCAGCAGCCAGAGGTTTCTGTACCCATATACATCGTTAAGTTGTATAACTTACAAGTGGAGTCCCTCAGGGATAAGTCCTGGGACCAGTCTTGTTCACCATCTTTGTCAGTGACATGGACAGAGGCATTGAGTGCATTCTCAGCAAGTTTGCTGATGACATCAAGCTGTGTGGTGCAGCAGACACACTGGAGGGCAGGGATGCCATCCAGAGGGACATGGACAGGCTGGAGAGGTGGGCAGAAGCCAACATCATGAGCTTCAACAAGACCAAGTGCAAGGTTCTGCATCTGGCTTGAGGCAATCCCAAGCACAAATCCAGACTGGGCAGTGACTGGCTGGAGAACAGCCCTGAGGAGAGGGATTTGGGGGTGCTCGTGGACAAGAAGCTCAACACAGGTTGCCCAGGGAAGTTGTGGATGCTCCCTCCCTGGAGGTGTTCAAGGTCAGGTTGGATGAGGCCTTGAGTGACCTGTACTAGTGGGAGGTGTCCCTGCCTATGGCAGGGGGTTGGAACTAGATGATGCCTGAGGTCTCTTCCAACCTTACCATTCTATGATTCTATGAGCCAGCAGTGTGCACTTGCAGCCCAGAAAGACAACCAGAGCCTGGGCTGCATCAGAAGTGTGGTCANGTGCAGGGTAGGGTGGCCCTGCCTATGGCAGGGAGGTTGGAATTGGATGATCTTTGTGGTCCCTTCCAACTCCGACTGATTCTATGTTTCCATGATTCTATAAAATTTGTGAATTCTTACTGGCATCAGTAGAACTACAAGTGACTCAAGCTATGTATGTGCATGACTGTTTACAGATGCAAGTCACAGTAATCATTAAATTCAAATTAATGAAGCCTATGCAAGGTTTTATTTATTTATATGAGGCTTATATTTCTGCTGTACTCTGTACAGGCTAATCCATGAACAGCTTAAGGACCCTGTTAAGGGGACACACACACACACACACTCTCACACACACCATCTTTCCACTTTGGGAACCTTTGGATTTCTTTCCCATTGATTGTGCTGCTCTCTTTCCTTGCCCTGCATGACTGAAACTTGGACAGCTGGAGTAGCTCCCTGTTTGTTAAAGGAATCTTCCCTGGATATGGAATGAATTGCCAAAACCCAAAGCATTTGTGCAAGGCTGACAAAGTGCCTGTCAGGGACAGACGGCAGATACACAGCTCTGTGCCACATGATGTTCTCTGCTACCAGAAATGCACAGAATTTCTGTCTTTGTAAAGAATTTTGAAAAAGAATTGCTAATTGGTCACATGCAGAAATTTGAAAACAGCAATCAATATGAAAAAAAAAAAAAAAAAAAGGAAGATTCACAACTTGCAGAGATGGATTCCTTCCTTTTTTGGGGTATGTATACTGCAGTAGGAACAAAGAACATGGCTGGATCCTATTTTATGTTGAATCCAGTGCAAACATGAGGTTTATGCAAATAGCAAAAATATCAAGTTCCACATATAATTGGGGCCAAAACTTTAACCTCTATAAATAAATAAATAAATAAAGAGTCAAAGAAATGGGAAGTCTAATCTGCTTTAGTACAGCACAGGAAGAATTTTTATGTTTTCTGTATGCAGCAATTTGCTTCTTCCAAAGCAAGTGGGAAGTGTTTTGATATTTTTCCATCTCTTCAATGGAAAAGAGCCTTCTGGTTTTTAGGAGATTTTTGGTTTTGTCTAAACCAAATGAAAACTCCTTGATCGTGTGATTTCTGCTTTTGGGAGATTTTCCAGCTAGCATTGGCTACCAGAATACCAAGTAGGTTATACACTTGGTTTATTACAGCTAAATGCATTGGTTGTTTATGACTTTCTGACTTGCACCTTATTTTCTGCAACTGCTGCCTACGCATATGTTTTGAAAGAGATTTGAATTTTGAGTCATTTACAGAGATGATAAAACCCAAACCTCTTTTTTTGGGGGGAGGGGCCCTCTTACTTTGTTTTCTCTAGTGAGAGAAACTAAGGAAACATTTAGTCTGGCAAAGGTTCTGTCTGGCATTGCCCTACTTCGAATTACAGGTCCAAATTCTTCAAAGTGCAGTGAGGCGGAGGGAAGGGGGGGAAATTTTTTTTTTAGCTTCACTATCAAACCCTACAATTAAGAGCTGAAGTTAGAGGAATGCATCTGAAGAGTTATTTAAGTTTCAGCTGAGAGTGGAAACTGATTCCAACCTCAGCTGTGAAAAGACTTCAACCCCTTCATAATAAAACTTATTCTGCTCTCCCAGGTCTGCCAGTTTAATCCCCTATGACCAATACATGCAGAATGAGGTAGAGGAAGGCTATTCAGAAAACAGAGGTCTCTGTTCTGGGTTGCCTTAGGGATGTCAGCTTCTGAAAACTTCACCTTTGAATTTTCCCTGTGCCCCCTTGCTTGAGGCCAAAGAGAAAAGGCAGGAACAGTTTTCTTGGCTGAAATCAGTAGGGAGTATTTAAAGGCAAAAAAAGCTGGAGCTCTCTCACCTTCCTCTGTTAGTGCTTTGGATGATGACTCTTGTTTCAGCTTTAAAGCAAGAGGTTTCTCCTGAATGCTCCCAAACACACTTGCGAGTCATCTCTACATTAGGACTCCAGCCCTTAGCATCTTGGGTTGGTGTTCCTTCACCAGCACCGCTCTGTCCATGAGATCACCCAGTCACATTGGTCATGGGTGTTCTTACCAAACAGCAAGCACAGCAGCATGGAAGATAGGGTGCCAGAGCAATCCTCCAGCTCTGCTTGCAGCATCTGAGAGGTGGTGATGTAGGGAGAGATGCTCAGAGTAAAGACAGGTAGAATCAGCCTTTACTGTGCAGTGTTGCAAGGCAAAAGACACACATCTGATCATATTTGACTCTTGGCAGCTTGCAGGCGGTGGCTTTTTATCCTGGTGCTGAAGAACTGTATGTGGTGAATATAGTGGGTATAGAGTGTATCTTCCTGCAGGTTCTTCATGATCAGCAGCTGGACCACAGAAGGAGTGGGCTTGTTGGCTGTGCTCTCCTCCTGAGGGTGCCCATCTCAGAGGAAATTCAGCCAACTGGTGCCCTGGAAAGAAAATCATAGATGAATCCATGCAATATTTTGCTTTATCTGACATCCACAAGTGGATGCTGATTCTGTCCCATTGCCTTTATAGACTAAGCCCAGTCTGGGTGACACTCTTGCCAGGTCAAGAGCAGGCCCAAGGGAAGGACCTCTCCTCATGGAACTCTGATGCTCTGCTTTCTACTGTGCAATCTGCAGGATGGCTGCTATCAGTCAGCTTGGAGAAATGATGCTGCTTTGCTACAGGGCTTTAGCATGGTTTTAAAATTATTTGTATGTCTTTTATGTGGTGCAGCTGAATAGTGTGATGACAAGAGGATGAGAATGATGAGAGACTCTTAGACTGATTTCATAGCCCAAGAAAACGTACCAGGGAACCAAAATCTTGGTCCTTTCAGTATGTCTGACTTCGAGAGCCTGGTAACTCAGAGGTGGCCACTGTTTCTTCATTTTATGAGGCATGAGCAGCAGTGAAGAGATTAAGGCAATAACAACAGCTGTCAGAATGTAGCCTTTTTAGTGGTATATTGGATAGGAAGTTTGGCCCGTGTCCGTTTCATTTGAGACTGCATCAGTGAATCCTGGGAAAGACGAAGAAATGAGTGTGCAGCTCTGTCTGTTCCCTAGTTTGCTGTAAACCATATGTCTGTTTGTAGCATACACAAATACTGAGTAGGTGAATAGGTGACTCAGATACTCAGTTGGCCAGATATTATGATTACCAGTACTACTCAGTCATGCAGGTTCTGCCAAATAACTTTCAGGCACTTAGCACCTGTGGATGCTGTCCCTGTCAGCATGCCAGAGCTGACTGCCATCTGAATAGCAACAACTCGAGCCTCTTGATGTTGTTTATGTGTCTTGCTGAGCCAAGCTCAATGCATGCAGGAATTGTTTTACCTACAAATGAGGCAGAGCCACTCTGCTTGGTACTGCTGTGTGTTTCTGTGCTATGTGACAGTGCAGGTAATGAGAAAGAGACAATTTCTCACTGAACTGCAGGTAACACAAATGCAATTAGCTGAATTGGTATTTGGCCAGTGAAAATACAGTAACATTCTTGGACGCTGGAGTGTTAATTATGTTAAATCTTCATGAGTGGCCAAAGTCTGTGCTCTCCTACCACTTTCTTTTTGCCTGCCTTAATGTATAACTTTCTGCCTTTGAAGTGTAGGTAATTAAGTTGGACTCCTCCGTGTGGAAATGTCATGCTTACCACCTATAGGCTTCCTATCTCCAGCTTTAAAAGGAATTATTCTTCCTGCAGCTCCTGCTGCTCCTGTGTTCCACTCTTATTAACCTCATGGCCACAAAGAACAGACTCTCCTGTGTTTTCATTAGATCTCCCTTCTAAAGAGATGCAACGAGGAACCAAAGGAGAATATTCAGAGAAGAGATTTGACTTCTTTCACTTGTGGAGGGAGGTGAGGACTGGGAAAGAATCCTTCCAGCTCTCGTGCTCCCCTCTGACCTGGTCCTTCTGCTGGATTTGTCACAGCAATGTTTTGCTGGTTTTTCTCTCAGCAAGGAACCAATTTCAGATACACATGTTTGCCATCATTTAGTCTCACATTTCAAAGAAATTCTGACTTGATATTGTCATAGAACTGAGAAATATCTTCACCCAGATACAGACCTGGCTCTTGGAAAGCTTTGCAGTGTTGCAGTGTATTTCTTTGTGGTTAAATCTTAATTACAACTGGAGGGCACCCTGCATGGTGACACTGGACAGCACAGACAGTGCTAGCTTCTGAATCCAGGCTCTGGAGCTGAGCTAGTGAAAGCATTGCATTCTTTCAAACAAGAGAATCCAACAAAACACAGTGCAATACATTGTACGTTCAGATTCCTTCAACCACTGCATCACTTTGCTGGAGCTTTTGCATTGCTCTGTGCCCACTCTGCAAATGTGCAGATTTGCTATAGTGGAGCTGTGCAGGCATTGGATCCACAGTGGATAATTGCAGGAGACTGATTAAGCATGGAATATGTGGCCAGATATTCCAGCTCATGCAGTGACTGTACCTTCTAGGTGCAGCACAAAGACTCCTGGCCTGACCTTTTGAATTTTGAGAAAAGTTAAATGTTGTATAGAGAGGAAAGAAAGAAGGATGTGTGTAAATGAAAACTGGTTTTGGAGCCACTAGAAACTGAAGGCTCTTAAAATGAGTTTGCGCAAGCAAGATTTTCTGTTCACTTAATGCTAGCTGTAGCTATTTATGCTTGTATTGAGTACTTAGGTAATTACCAAATCAGAAAGAGAGACTGCTTGGTAGCTGCTTTACCCAGATTTAGAAATCGTAGTTCAAGATGTGAGAATGTAATGGTTTCACACAAGGACTAACCTGCCTGCTCCCCCAATACAAAAGCGAGGGGAAGAGTAATACACAAAACTCAGGGCTGAGATAAAGAAATAAGAGTTTAGTGTAACATAAGGTATCATAAGCAGCAGTGTGCCCAGGTGGCCAGGAGAACTAATGGCATCCTGACCTGTATGAGGAACAGTCTGGTCAGCAGGACAAGGGAGGTTATTCTGCCCCTGTACTCAGCACTGGTCAGGCCACACCTGGAGTCCTGTGTCCAGTTCTGGGCCCCTCATTTCAAGAGAGATGTTGAGGTGCTGGAATGTGTCCAGAGAGAGTAACAAAGCCGGTGAGGGGTCTAGAGCACAGCCCTGTGAGGAGAGGCTGAGGGAGCTGGGGGTATGCAGCCTGCAGAAGAAGAGGCTCAGGAGCAGACCTCATTGCTGTCTACAACTACCTGAAAGAAGGTTGTAGCCAGGTGGGGGTCAGTCTCTTCTCCCAGGCAACCAGCAACAGAACAACGGGACACAGTCTTAAGTTGTGCCAGGGGAGGTCTAGGCTGGATATTAGGAGGAAGTTCTTCATAGAGAGAGCGATTGGTGTTGGAATGGGCTGCCCAGGGAGATGGTGGAATTGCTGTCCCTGGAGGTGTTCAAGAAAAGACTGAATGGGGCACTTAGTGCCATGGTCTAGTTGCTTGGCTGGGGCTGGGTGATAGGTTGGACTGGATGATCTTGGAGGTCTCTTCCAACCTCGCTGATTCTATGATTTTGTGATTTTATGATTCTATGATTCTCTGATTCTATGATAAGCACAATGTGTAATTACCTTAGCTAATCATCTAATGATACAATGTATGATTACCTTAGCTTAGCCTATTTGCAAAAGAAATGCAGTGAAATGCAAGAAGTAAAACCCCATCATAAAACAGAAAACGAAAGGCAGCAGCTAACCAACTCCCACTCATTCCGCTGCCATGCCTGCAGAAAAGAGATCACACCCAAGAAGCCAGAACCCAGAAGCACCAACCAGAACAGGAAGCCTTGCATATTGCAATCTGAACTTCAAACTTTGCTTCAGTTAGTGCTTTCATTTTTGAAGCTGTCATGACTGTGATATGGTATGAGTTAATAACAGCAGCAGGCTCAACTCAATCCGTGACACAGATGATAAAAAACAGGGCCCAAAGCACTTAGGAAAGAACTCGTCTGCTCCCGTCTCATGGGTTATGTGTCTGGAGGGATGGGAACATCCCTTCTCAGGCAGAGCACAATGCACAAAAAAGCAAATACTTGGGAAGTGGATATTCTTGTCTGCTGGCCCTGATTAGGTGACTAGGCACTGATGAGAACTTCAAGGGAACTCACATTCTCAAGGAAGATTAAATTATGGCTAGATGGTTTAAATTTTGCTATGGAGCTTGTTTCCACAATTTTCCCGCCTCCAATTTGAGTGAGGGGAGATCAGTGGGTTAGAATGATTGCAAGAACTTGTCTGCTCTACACAGCTGAACAGTCCACTCTGCATGTTCTGTGGCAGTGAGCCCAGTGCTGCCTACCCACCTGGAGCTATCTTAGTAGCTTTCTCCATCCACCACACTTGCATGGGGAAGTGCTGCACCCAGCGTGTAAGGCACGAGGCATGAAGAACACTGCTTTCCTGCCTCCTGATATTCAAAGCTTCTTGCCTGGAAAATGTTTTCCCTTCCCTTGAGGCCCTCTTCTCATCAAATGAGGAGTTACAAAGACACACAACTGATTTTTAGATCTTAATAATAAACAGTTAACAAGGCTTTGGTATGTACTGTGCTTGGGAGCCCGGGGATGTACAGAGATGTTGCTTTTCATCACTGATTCCACAAGATAATGAAGTCCCAATTCCCTTTTATAGAAGTCTGAGGACATGTGATCTTTCTGGTTTGCTTGGAGTTGAGAGGTTGGGGGGGGGGGGGGCGGGGGCANNNNGGGGGTTGGTTGGGTAGGGGTGTGGGGGGGGGGGGGGGTCGCTGGCAATAGAGCACAACTGCTGGAGCTGGCAACCCAAAAAGCCTTTCCTCCATGCTGAGAGGAACATTACTACTTTGTCTATGTCTTTTTCTGTGTGTTAGAGGTGTTTGAGATAGAGTGGTGTTTGAGCTGGGGGAGCCTAGAAGAATAAGGAGAGGAGGGTAGGAAGCTGACACCCATGTTGCTGCAGTTATGCATTATTTGGTGTGGCTTCTCTCTACTGCTAGTATAGGTGCACGGCCGGCCCTAGGTTTCCTATACCAAAATTCCTGAGTATGAAGAGCTGTTAATTGTTTCTTCTCCCTCTCGAGTTGTAGGATCAATTTGCTCGAGATGGAATAAGCTATGTGTCTCTGTCAGAAGTGGGATTCATCCCTGTAGGCACACTCTTGTCGTAAGTAGGGTGTACTACTGGGGGTTTATCACACCCAGCTTACAGGTCTTCATCTGGTTCCACAGCCATCTGTGACCATTCACTGTCAGTGACAGTCTGTGGCTAAGCTGTTCATCACAGGAGACCCACTATGCATGTGGGTAAGTGAGTGCCCATCCTCTAACCTTCAGGGACCTGAGAAAGAAGGAGCTTGGTGAAATGTCTGAGATGGGCTGGTGGCAGTAATACCTTACACAGAGAGAAGGCTAAGGGAACAATTGTGAGGATCTGAGAAGGGAATTTAATGATCAAGGTTCAGGAAGAGAGACTGCCTGTTTTGTTAGAGAGTTAGAAAACAAGGATGAGGCTATTTTTAGGAAAAACATGTCCAAGCAAGTGGATGGCAGTCATACTTCACAGCAGAAATTCTGATGCTGAAGTGCAAACGTTGCTGAGCCCATGCTGCCAGCCTAATGAGCAGAGAAACATGATGAACCAACTACAGTAAAACAGGGATTTAAATAGCATGGTTCACAAGGGATTTAAATGGGAGAGAGGAGATGTGCAGAAGTGGATGGCAGAACAAGTGCCTTTCTTTTTTTGGATTAACTCCTTATACAGTTTTCCCCACAGAGGGCATCAGTGTCATGAACATGTGGAAAGGAGCATAGGTGGTGGTGTTCCTTTAGTGGTTTCAACCAGCAAAGCTGAATCAAAACCCCATTTGGGAACTACCTAATCAGACCTGGTGAAGCATGTTTTGGCCCAGTTTCTTTTGTCTGAGCAGCAGCTCTGGAAGCGTCATTACTTTTATTTATCTTATTGTCCCAGAGCCAGGACTGTCTCAAATGGACGCTCAAACCCACATCCGCCCAAAGGTAAAAAGGAGGTTTAGAGGCTTGAGCTGAGTCTCCTTGCAGACTTTTTCCCAGATTGTCCATCCTTGGCTTTGGGTCATGAAAGAAATTGAGCAACAAAGAAAAAAAGGAAAAAAAAGAGGAACTCCAAAATCTCACCACACTTGTTTAAATGCCCCCCCCCCCCCCTTAATCTGAACCCTGCAAAGACTTTGCAGAAAATCATGACTGTGTCAAATAGAATAAGCCCTCCAATGTGAACTCAGCTCTGGAAACTCTGAGATAGAAGGACCACATTATGGTCCTACCTCCCAAAGAGATGTGATGGCAAATTGTGTGGTAATTGTGTGTGTTGTCTGCAGTGTGCTGATTCAGTACATAGGATACAGGTAACAGGCAAACGCAACTTAGCCTTGTCATTTAGGCTGCAAATCTTCCCTCCTGTTCTTCTGGCCTTGCTCTCAGCAAACGTGGCTACGCAAACCCTCTGCAGTATGATTGCAGGAGGCTTGCTCACCTCCCTATAGTTCTTAGGTTTCAGAAGGTCTGTTCTGAAATGCAATGTTGGCAGTCAAGATATCCAGACTCAGGGAATTCATGGCCAGGCAGTGGGAAAAAGCTGTGTGTAAGACTGCATTTGTCAAAAACCTGACCTGAAGGGAGAGGTACGTGTTGACTGGCAGGCCAGTCTTTAACTCCTTTGAGATAACAGTGAATAGCCAGGCAGCTTTGTATTTAAGCACTTTGATGAATATCCTGGCCTGCTGAATCCCCTTGCTGCTGTCGGATGGGATCCCAAGTCTTGTCAACATGACTGATCACTGTGTTACGTCTCTCTCTCCATGTATGAGTAAGAGGCCTCGTGCTCATTTGGATGAACTTCACTGCACAGCCCTGCCTGAGGTGATGATGTGGCCAGGAAAGAAGGCTGAGAAGAAGAGTCAGTAGCCTAGGAACAGCAAAGCTATCAGGTGATTCAGCATTCAGACCCCAAGGTGATGAGAGCCAGGACAGTGCTGGTGAAACATCAGGGTTCAGCTGGTTTTCATCAGAGAAGCATGGGACTGGTCTTGGTAACTAACCTGGTGAGACCAGTTAGCATGGAAATAACCTAGATCCTGGTATTATTCCTACAGCCACATGAGGACCTGGTATCACCCATGATTCCCGTGAGAGAAGACTATGATCATTGCTGATGGCTATTGCGAGCCAAAAAAGGAGGTCTTCTTTCACTCAGGGAATTTGTGTCCTATGTCTTGTGTTAGTGAAGCACTCCTCTCTCCCACTCTCTCTGTCAAATCTCTTGGGTTGACCCTGCAACCAGGATTTGCACTGAGTTTAACTGAATTGTCTAGGAACAAAGTTAATTGAAGTGCTGGAACAGGTTGGTGGATTCACTTGGCTTGGTTTGGGGGACTCTATGAAGATACCACCTCTGCACACCAAACTGATACCAGAACTGCTTTACTGCAAAGTATGAGCAGATGAGCAAGGAGTCAAATCAAATTTAACAGACTGATTTAGAAAATTATTCTATTAAACTGGTATAGTTCCTGTGTGTGGGTTGGACCAGAGCTAAAGTGATTGTTAAAGTCACAGTAGTTAAACTCATATAAATTTGAGTACAGAGAGGCTTTTATGAATTCTTTTCTGTGGATCAATCATACTGTTGATCCATCAGAAGCATGTCACAGAGCACAGAAAATAAGTTGATATGTTAGATGTTGGCTACGGGCTTCTATTCATAGGGTTCATTTGTTGGTAAAGGTCAAATCCTGGCATGCAGGGTGGGCCACTACCATTTGTTACTATCGCAGGGGCACTCAGGTCTGCGTCTAACCAGCCTTTCAACATCATTTGCCCTCCTTGCCGAAGTATTAGCGCTCTCCCATCTGCAGCCAAGAGTGATTCAAATAGGATTTTTTTTTCCCAAAGCTGTGGCTCTGCTGGGACACTGGGATAATTCTGCTTTGTAGGAGTGGGATCCAAGACATTCAAAGGCCAGGAGCACACCTGACAGCTTTCTCAGTCTCAAAATAATAATGACAGTTTCCATACCAACTCCAAAATACCAACCTTTTCCTAAAGGAGACTCTAACGGGAGCGCGAGCGAGGTTGTAGCTCATCTTTAATAATGCTACTTTTAAAAATAAATCATGTTTTATGGATCTAAACTTAGCCTCTCCAGATAAGCGAGTCCCTGGGCCACTGGTGATTAATATGCAGCATCGGAGCGTGGCCCAGCAGGGCCCTGATTAATAGCGATGACATCATGACTTTTAAACATTCTGTTAATGCTGGTCCTGGTGACAAATGGAGACGTGCGATGTTGCTTCCTGTGGCATTTGCATTCACCAGAACGAGGGCTGGGAGCAGCACTTTCTTGCCTCTTCAGGAGCCAGGTGACAGGAGCCCATGGCTGCGCTGGTCCCCTGGGCTAGGAGCTGCAGAGCTGGGAGCTGTGCCCTGGAATCTGATGCTACACTGGTTCCCCACTCCATGTTTGGAGGCTTGAATCTTCCTGAGTCCTCAGAGGCCAAATCATAGAATCATTAAAGTTGGAAAAGATCTCTAAGACCGTCAAGTCCAAACATCAACTGAACACAACCACTAAAACACGTCCCAAAGTGTCATGTCTGCACAAGTTTTAACACCTCTAGGAATGATGATTCCCTGGGCAGCCTCTTCCAATATCTTGACACTCTTTAAGTAAAGAAATTTCTCGTAATATCTAATTTAAACCTCCTCTGGCACAACTTGAGGTCATTTCCTCTTGTCCTATCACTAGTTACTTAGCAGAACAGACCAAGACCCATCTCACTACAACCTCCTTTCAGATAAACAGCAATATGGTCTTCTCTCAGCCTTCTCTTCTCCCAGGTGTACTGAGACTGTTTAGACACTTTATGGAAGTGTGACAGCTTTCTGTTCCACTCTACCCTTTCAGCAAGCTTGCTTTTGTCCTTTGGGCCAAGGCAGCACCCCATGCAAAGGCTCCTTTTCTCTGCTGCATTTCTTTCTGAGTTTTAGGTGTCAATACCCTGCACCCCTGACACAGTATGTGCCCCTACCAGGTGTCAAGCATGGGTCCATACTCTGCTGGGTGTGGTCAGGCAACAGCTTTGTTTCAGCTGCCTCATTGGCCCTTCAGCTACAAGAATGAATGCATGCTGCTGTTCGCTGTGCCTCCAGGAAGAAAGGTTTTGTGTTATTTAATACCATGCAGTTTTGTGGCCTGCTGGTCTTCCACACCTAGAGTCTAGTTCCTGAGTCATAGAGCAGCATGCTGCATGATTGTGTGTCCCTTCTGCAGTACCTGACAGGCAGCAGCTCCCCAGAATCACTCTATGCCTGTAGGCTGAGACCTGGTGAGCAACCTGGTCACTTCCATTTTTCTCTTCTACTTTTCTGGCATCTTATGGGCGGAAGGCTTGAAATGGAATGCTTCTGGCCTTGACCCCCCATGGATGCTCTGGAAAGCTCTGGTTAGATTGGTGTCTGGATATTAGGGCTTAAGATTGTTTCTTTTTTCTATTTTCAAGGCTTGAACTGGACTATTTCATGGTCTGGAGTGCAATCTAGTAGACCAGACTGCTAAAGTGTCATTTTAATCCTGCTAAGCAGGTTTCTCAAGTAAGATTTTGCTAAGATATTTTGCCTGGCTTCGAAATAAATTCTCCTCTGCAAAGCCACCAAAACCACTGAGGAAGAGATTGTTTGAAACTGTCGTCTTGTGTGTTAGAATGAGGAAAACCCACAAATTCAGACTACATTTTAGCATCTATGAAGTAACTACAAGAGGGTCCTTAACAATTTGAGTTTATTTCTCCTTTGAAGTGATCTCTGTGCCACGCTACTGTGTAGTTTGGGGGCCAAATATGTGAGAAACTCTGAAGTGGCACACATCTGCAGGAGGCTCACAGGCTGTCCTGGCATAGGGACTTTAATCATAGAATCATAGAATAGTAAGGTTGGAAGGGACCTCAAGGACCGTCTAGTTCCAACCCCCTGTCATAGGCAGGGACACCTCCCACTAGCACAGGCTACTCAAGGCCTCGTCCAACCTGGCCTTGAACATCTCCAGGGAGGGAGCATCCACAACCTCCCTGGACAACCTGTTCCAGTGTCTCACCACCCTCACCGGAAAGAACTTCCTCCTAACATCAAGTCTAAATCTCCCCTCTGCCCTGTAACAGCATAGTCCTTTAAAATTAAAAAAAAAAAAAAAATCTGATGACTGNCTCTGCAGCTGCACTTTAAACAGCTTTTATTTTTTAGTAGCCAGGTTGCTTTGGATTTCCTCAGTGTGTGGGGAGAATTTTTTAATTCCTAACCCCTTTCCTCTAAAACCTGAGACATCTATCTAACTGTAATGTGGTGGAGTACAGATCATATTTTATGATCTTAAAGGTCTGACAATATAAAAAATGTTATAAATACACAAGTTCTGAGCTGCTGAGCATCAGCCAGGGAGATGTGCCCCCTTCCCTTTGCAGCGACTAGAAGAACATGGTCCTTGTCAGAGAAATTGTTGTTGGTGGCATCATCTGCTCTGCAATGCTTCACCCTTGCAGCAAGTCCTCTCACCCCTTCTCCAATCAACCTTGTTCTCTGCACTTCCAAAGTCTTTGCCACCCCACCTTTAATGTGTGATCCTTGTGCAGTGATAAAATGCATCCCAGAGCAAAGGCAGTGCAGATGGGAGCAGGGGCATCTATTTTCGTGTCTCAGCCACACACTTGTGTGTACTTGGTTTCTTTGTGCTTCAGTTTGCTCCTCAGAGTCAGGAACAAATTGGTATTTGTCATAAGCTCTTTTGATCCTTGAAGAAAATGAAGGGCTATTTAACATTTTTAGAGTAATAATAATAATGGAAGAAAAGGGACATATTCTGGTATCTGAGAACATTAGGTGTTTGTTTATGAGGATACTTTAGAATAATAGCAGAAAAAGGACCTTTAATCTCAGAATTTCAAGGCATCTTGTAAACTATAAACATTGATTCTCCTTCTTCTTGTTATTCCTGATGGGCACAATAAAATAGAGCAAGGTTCTTACCCTGATGATCTTGCAGCAAGAACAAATGAATATTAGTGAGAACTGAGACCTAATTACAAAGGGGATTAAGGTGGCAAACATGACTGGGGAGTGTGCTGGGAATGGGTGGTTTATGTTCAGGATATCTCACCCATGGGGACATGGATTTCTGGGTAAGTCAACCTCACAGACACCTGTGATAAAGAAATTTATCCTGCCCTGGGGAAGAGGAGTAGTGGGGCATGTAAATGAGATTGGGCACTCAATAAATTTCTCTTTTTGAAATGTAGCATTTGACTCGTTAAAGGAGGGAGTGGGTGAGTGTTGTTGGATCATGGAGGGGACAAGCAGCAGCCAGGGAAGTTCTTTTTGACTACAGTAGCTAAAGTCTTTCTAGTAGAAGTCAAAGGAAGAGGGGGTTCTAGATTTACCTCCACAAGCGTGTGCTGCTGTCACCTCTATGCTGTTAATGTTAAGTCTCATTTTTTTCTTTTCTTTTGTTTTTCCTTTTCATTGAGTTTCTAAGAAGTGCTGAAAACCAATCTGAGCTGTTCTGAAATTTTGGGTTCCTTTGTTTCTGTGCGTTTCTATTGGATTATGTCCGTGACATTATTGCCAAGAAGTTAAATAATACATCTCAAAATGGAGAAAACGGAATAATGCAGCTCTGCAGCTTATAGCTTTTCCAGTGCTGTGCCAGAGAGAGCTTTTTGAGTTGAAAATTGTGACTGGCAGGCAAATTTAGACAATTTTTTTTTTTTTAATATATTTTC
>VWYK01093680.1:0-15402 GCA_013399775.1 Semnornis frantzii
ATGTGTTGCTGTGTGACCTGCCCATAGCTCATCCTACATTGGCAGGGGGGTTGGACTAGATGATTTCCAGAGGTCTCTTCCAACCTCTAACTCTCTGATCACCTGTAAGAGAACTTAACCTTACTTAAGGAAAATACAATATACCAATGAAGTTCAGTAACAAAGTGATCTTTAAAAGTAAAAGGAAAATTCAACTTGGGATCTTAACACATCACTCAACAGAACAAATTCACCTGAACTTATCTATCCGGCCAAAGCTTGTTTCTCCAAGCATCACTTAATTCCTGCAAAAACATGGACTGATTTCTCTGAGGGTTGAAAAGTGCTCTTGACATCCTGATTAAACTGAAAGCCCAAATGCCACATCCTAAGGTGCCAGAGAAACAAAGCGACACTCAAATGAGGACAATATTTTGCTATGTAGGAAATGTTGGAACAAAGACCTGCTTCGTGAATCAGCAGAAAGCTCTTCAGGAGAGCCTGGGAGGGAAGGAAGCCACAAGGCTTTGTTGCTCAGCAGCAGTCAAATAAGTGAAAGAATTACAGGAAATGGGCAATAAATTTTAAAAAAAGCTCAATCCTTATTACCCAATCAGAAATACAAAGTACATATCAAGAAAATATCCATCCAGTCTAATTCAAAACAATGACATTTTTAAGGATGAGGGGGAAATAAGTTATGATTAGAGGTAGGAAGCAACTTCTCTGCAAGAAGAGAAAACTTCCAATCTTGGAAACCCAGAGAAAGAAAGTATGAGGAACATATAATATCACAAATTGCACACAGTATAAATTCAGCATAAATTTCCCTCAGTGTGGAAGTTAGGAACAGCCAATGAAGGTCTCAGGGAGTTGCCTTCTAAGCACAGAATTGGAAGGTCTCAGTACAGATAACTGTCAGTGTGAAGGCAAATTAATGAAGGGCTACTCTATCAGAGGGATGCAGCGAATCACAGAGATCAGATGATTAAATGGAGCCTGTGGCTTAGAAAGTCTTCACTTTGCATAGTACTGGAAGCAGAAATCCCATCCTTTAGTGTTTCACTGCATTACTATGCTGGTTTGAGGCTAATTGGAATATTTTAATGGAGAAAATTATATTATAGGTTGTGAAAAGGAAACAATGGTGATGTCTACACTCACAGATTGAGATGTTTAAGAACAAGAACACATAACAAAGATAACACACTTGGGCTTAAATAAATGATGTGATGGTTTGGGAGTTCCCCATCCCTCCCACACTTTGTAAAATCACCCAGACTGGACTCACCGGGGCTGGTAGTTAAGAGATGAAGCTCTATTTACAGCTTAGCACAAAATACAAGCAGATATATACACAACGTACAGGAATATTTACAGAAATATACAAGTTAAAGGTAATACAGAAACACAACTCCCCTCCCAGAAATCAGAGTCCCCAGGAGGGGCTTCCAACCACCCTTCCACCTCCCCACCCCTATAGCTTACGTGCAAGGCGAGTTTGGAGGATTGGCCGGGGGGGTTAGAAGGAAAGTGGTGAGTTAGGTTACTCAGCAGAGAGGAGGAGGCCAGAAGCTAAACAGCCCAAGAGTCTGAGCCCAAGTGAGGTATCTTTGTTTTGTATTCTTGTTCTCAAACATCTCAGCAAGCCTATGAGTGAAGTAGACATCACCACTGTTTCCTTTTCTCAGCCTATAATATAATTTTCTCCATTAAAATATTCCAATTAGCCTCAAACCAGCACAATTACTCAACTCTTTTCCTAAGCAACAGCTGTTAGCCACTGGAATCCTGCTTTTTGGTCAAAACACTCACCCCAAAACACCAAAACCCACCACTCAGCAAGTGTCACCATCCACCAAAATCACCACCCACCACCATCCCCCAGCCACGCACCCTCTGAGGGGACTATTTGTTACACACAGCAACGTAAAAGATATTTCAGCAAGAAGAAGCAAAACACTTTTGTCTGAAACGCCCAAAAAGCCTACTTGAAAAACTCAATAGTGCCTGCAGTGACAGGATGAGGGTGACGGTTTGAAATGAGAGAAAAGCAGATTTAGATTGGATGTGAAGAACAAGTTTTAGCATGAGGGTGCTGGAACACTGCAACAGGTTGCCCAGGGAGGTAGTTAAGGCTCCATCAATGGTGATGTTCAAGGTGAGGCTGGACAGGGCTGTGAGCAACCTGCTCTAGTGGAGGACATGCCTGTTGATTGCAGGGGGGTTGCACTAGATGACCATTGAAGGTCACTTACAACCCAAACCATTCTATGATCTTATTCATTAAAACCCTTCTTATGTCAACTTTGCTGGGACTTCCACTTTCCTATCTTTACCAGAGACTGAGTCATCCAGTCAAGGGTTGTACTGGAAGATCTCAGAAGCCTCTTCCAACCAGATGTATTTTGTGTTTACATTCATATTGGTCTTCGCTTATTTAGACTCTTTCAAGCTCATGGACTATTTTTTTCCCCCAATATGGGTGGCAAAAAAAAAAGTTTCTCTAACTAAATGCTACTAATCCCATTTATTGTCAGAGACCTTCTGCACAAAACCAAAATGGTAGTAAGAAATGGGAAAAAGTGATTCTCATGAATGAAACCAAATTGCATAGAGATGCCAATTCTCACTGAACAGCAAGTTTCTGAAGGTCTCCACTAGAAGAGCAGTCCCCAAGGCTAAAGAAACTAAATTTCTGAAGGTCCACATTAGGAAGAGCAGCACCCGATGTTGAAGTCTTGGCCCATGAAGGTCCATTAGACTGCACCATGGGGAGCCAGTATTTTACCCTATTTTTTTCTTCCTAAGGTTGTACATGGATGTGACTTCTCTTTAAAGCCATTTCTCTAATGCTGACCAAGACCCAAAACAACTCAGATAAGCAAATCTTTAGAGACAAAGTCCCCTGTTTGTGCCTGAACAGCTGCTTTACCCCAGTACAAAACGGAGCATGTTACTCATTGTGGAGGACAATTAAGTTGCAGAAACATCCACTGCTCCCTGGGAACAATTGGCACCATTATGTTATCAAGTAATCTGTCTTATATGCATTCCTCACCACCCTCTTTTTTTCCCTTTTTTTTTTTTTCCTCTTTCCCCTGCAGTAATCTAACCTAAGCAAGATGAAGAAAAACAGAAGCTCAGACTGGGAAATTTTCCTCTAGCTTCTGTTTTCTTTCCCCCTCATATTTGGTACAGTGCACATTCTAAAAATCACAGATTAGTACAAGAGCTGATTAATACAAGAGCTATGAACTCCTGCAACACTCTGGTCTTCCTCAAACGCCTTTTGATTTTGATTCTAACAGCCCAGATTTAGCATTCTCATGTTTTTTCCTTTTTTTTTTTTTTTTAGAAACATGAAGGGTAGAGACTTACTTAAGATGAGATATGACAAAGAACTCCCAATCCCTATACTGAGCATTCACAGAATCACAGGTTGTAGGCAGAACATTGCAGTCTAAATCACAATCTGGGATGTATCTGTCATGAAGAGCATAATCACAGACTATATCTGGTTGGAAGAGACCAAGATCATCTGGTCCAAGTCCTGACCCAGCACTGAAGAGTCAGCACTAAACCATATCCCTAAGCTAGGTCACCATGCTGCTTGAATACCTCCAGGGACAGTGACTCCAGCACTGCCCTGGGCAGACCATTCCAATATTTGAGAACCCTCTCTGTGAAGAAATATTTCCTAACATCCAGTCTCAACCAACCCTGGCACAGCTTGGAACCATTTCCTTTGGTCCTGTCTCTTCCCACCAAGGAGAAGAGCCTGCTCCCTACTTGCTCCAACCTCCCCTTCAGGTAGTTGTGGAGAGCAACGAGGTCTCCCTCAGCCTCCTCTTCTCCAGAATGAACACCTCTGGCTCCCTCAGATGCTCCTCACAGCCCAGGTGCTCTGGGTCTCCCATGAGCTGACAAATCCCTTCTGAAGGGGTCCTACAAACCTGGAAAGGGACTTTGTATTAGAGTTTGTAGTGATAGGATGAGAGCAAATGGTTTGACGATGGAGGAGGACAGATTGAGTCTGCAGATTAGAAATAAATACTTTCCAGTGAGGGTGGGGAGACACTGGAACAGGTTGCCCAGGAAGGTTGTGGATGTACCTTCCCTGGAGGTGTTGAAGGCCAGGTTAGATGAGGCCTCGAACAACCTGGGCTAGTAGAAGGTGTTCCAGACTTCCTGACAAGGGCAGGGACTAGATGCTTTTCTATGTCCCCTCCAACCTAAGCTATTCTATGAATCTGGTGAGTTGATAACACAAACACAGAGATTGAAGAAGGAAGGAGGCTGTATCACTCACTAAGAGCATCCAAAAAAATACAGAATTTTCTATAAATAGCATAAAATATTTAAAATACCCTTGAAGTTTAGCTTGAACTTTGATTAAACAAACAAAAATATATATATATACACACACACATAAATCAAGTTCGTGTGGGTTTTTCTTCATTTGGTGTAAGATGAAAACTGGGCAAAAACTGCATTCTTACAAAACTGTTAAACTTTTGAAGTAGAGTTACCTTGTGCTCACTAGTTCACATCTGAGCAAGCTGTTCCAGTGGAAGATGTCCCTGTTCACTGAAAGTGGGTTGGACTAGACAGCCTTTGGAAGTCCCTTCCTATCCAAACCATTCCATGGTTGTTCCACTGTCCAGAACAATCTTTGCTATCAATACGGACTGAGGGATGAGATCAAAAGCAACCCTGTGGAGAAGGACTGGGGGGTGATGATGGATGAGAAGTTGAACATGAACAGATGATGTGAGCTTGCAGTCCAGAATGCGAATCACATCTTGGGCTGCATCAAAAGATGTGTGGTCAGAAGATCCAGAGAGGGGATTCTACCACTTCACTCTGCTCACCTGCAGTGCTGTGGGCAGCTCTAGAGCCCTCAACACAGGAAGGACATGGATTTGATAGAGCAGGGCCAGAGGAAGCCACAAAGATGATCAGGGGGCTGGAGCAGGTTATGGGGAGCTGAGGTTGTTCAGCTTGCAGAAGAGAAGGCCACAGGTAGACCTAAGAGCAGCCTGCCAGTACCTGAAGGGGGCTGCAAGAAGGTTGCAGAGAGAGGCCTGCAGGGACAGGACATGGGCAATGGTTTGAAATGAGAGCAGAGCAGATTGAGATTGTATGTGAGGAACAAGATTTTTAGCATGAGGGTGGTGGAACACTAACAGGTTGCCCAGAGAGGTAGTTGAGATCCCTTCTGGAGATATTCAGGATGAGGCTGGACAGTGCTCTGGGCAATTTGGTCTAGTGGAGTATTTCCCTGTTGACTGCACTTGGATTAGATGGACATTCCTTCCAGCCCAGGTCATTCTATGGTGATCACTTCCATTCCAGACCCCATAGGAGTATCAGCAAGACCACTCACAGGCCAGAGTCTCATTATATTAAGTGTTGTACAAATAAAAGAATCAGGCAAGGGACAGACTGACACCTAAAATGAAGCCCCAACATCTTCTGAAGGATCGGCATTTTCCAAGGACAAAGCTAGAAAGCCTCTGATCAGCTGTGCTGTGAAAACTCAGGACCCCCCCACAGCTCCTGTCCATACCACGGTGCCCTTCCTCATCGATTATTTGCTTAGAGGGTAACAGACCAAGAGAACAAGGAGACTACTGGAATGACTCCTTGGGAGGACAAAAGGTGGCTTGTGAATTCACCCAGAAACATCACTCTGACAAGGATATTCAGGGCAGAACAATGCCAAAACCAGCTTGCAGTCTGGTTTTATCTGCGGAACAGTACTGGAGCTCAGCAATTCAGTAGCAAAAAGATCTAGCTAGCATTCACAACATTTCTCCTGAGCATGATGGCAGGTTGATCTGCTACAGACCACCTTCTCACAGGGCCTCTAAAGAACAGAACCAGACCTCACTGGTAGTTTGGACGCAGACACTGCAAGAGCATGGCCAAGGATGCTAGCCAATATTGATCCATTATTTTTCATAGAATCATATGAAATGAACATAGAATGTTTAAGGGTTGGAAGTTATCTCCAGAAATCATTGCCCAAACCCCCTTCCAGGGCAGGACCACCTAGAAAAGGTCACACAGGAACACATCCAGGCAGGTTCCTGAATGTCTCCTAAGGAGACTACACAACCTCTCTGGACAGCATGTTTCAATACTCCATTATCCTTACAGTTCCACCTCATGTTGAGGTGGAACTTGTTGCGTTCCAGCTTACATATACAGAGCCACAACTCTCTCAGCTCTGCTATGAGGACAGGCTGAGAGAGTTGGGGCTCTGCAGCCTGGAGAAGAGAAGGCTTCCAGGAGAGGGGCCCTACAGGAAGGCTGGGGAGGAACTATTGACAAGGTCTTGCAATGACAGGACAAGGGGCAATGGGTTTAAACTGAAAGAAAGGAGATTGAAAGTGGATGTTAGGAGGAAGTTCTTTACAGTGAGGGTGGTGAGACACCAGCACAGGTTGCCCAGGGAGGTGTTCAAGGCCAGGTCAGACAAGGCCTTGAGCGACCTGTACTAGTGGGAGGTGTCCCTGCCTATGGCAGGGGGTTGGAACTGGATGATCTTTGAGGTCCCTTCCAACCTTACAATTCCATATCCATTGTTCCTTGTCCATAGAAAGATAGAACTNCCATATCCATTCTTCCTTGTCCATAGAAAGATAGAACTGCCTTGACTGAAACATTCCCAGGGTCATAGAGTTAAATAATGGTTGGACTCAAGTCTGGTGCTACCTCATGTGCTTTAGCACAACATCCTTGTGTCTAAATTATCTTGTGCAGCTTCATAGGGTCTGTTATAAATACTCAGTTTTAAGTTGGATATTTTCCTATTTCTGCATATTTATTAACATAAATTCCCACACCATACAAACAAACACACACACACCCCCCAAAACAAACTATTTACAATTTACCAAAAGTTCAAATACCCAGTCAGGAATTATTTACACAAAAGGTATAATAAGAATTTTAGAGAGCAATTTAGGGAAGGGACAAGGAAATGTAAATATCCATATTCTACATACAAACCAGACTGGAGGGTGAGGAGTGGCAACTGCCACTGCCAGTTACAAGATGGATTCCCCTTGCCCTGAGGAGGGCTGTTGGCGGGAAAACCAAAGACTCCGATTGATTTAATAGCTAAATTGACTCACTGATCAGCGCTGAGGTAATAGATGAAGAAATTATAGCTCCCAATTGTGTTCTCAGCACTATCACAAGGCAGAGAGGGTAGCAGAACCCGAGCATGCTGCCAAAACCAAAAGCGGGAAGCCAGGTGTCCTCAGGGGGCCGGTCTGCAGCACCACCGGCTGCAGGCGGAGGAGCAGAGCCCGGAAGCCAGTGAAGTGAGGCCCTCCCACAGCAGACCCCTTCAATCAACTCTCGAGGCGAAACCGACCACTGGCAGGAGAGAAACTTGAAACCCAGCCAAACAGGGCACCAGCGTTGCAAACAAGTCTACGCCTGTTTTGCCCCAGCAGGACATAGGGTGGATTTGATAAGGACAAAGATAAACCATTAATTTTCAGCTGATGAAGCTCACACTAAGAGCAGGAAGAGTGCTCAGGTAACTTTTGCCTCAGCTTTTACACACACCATAAAGCGTTTGCAGCTGGCACCTTGTTGCTATTCTCAGCTTGTATAACACCTAGCAAAGTGGGGGACCAGGTTCACCACCCTGTGTTACACAGAGCATCAACTTGCACACCAGGAAAAAACAAATATAGGAAAAAGTTAAAACAACTCTGCCACATGCACTGAACTCCAAGTTTAATCCCATGGGATGGAAAGAAGGTTAAAGCCTTTGCAAGTTCATACTTAGGTTATAGTTTATAGCCATCAAGGAGGTAATCACACAAATGAAATAATCCTTGTCTAGACATAGCTTTACAGACTGAAAGGAGTCAAAATACCTTGCAGTGGCACGGGAGACAGCTTCACACCCTTCTGTGATGAAGGCTGAAAGTTGTAAGGGACCTTAAAGATCATCCAGCTCTAAACCCTTGCCATGGGAAAGGACACCTCCCACGAGATCAGGTTGCTCAAAGCCTCATCCAATGTGGTCTTGAACACTTCCAGGGCTGAAGCATGCACAAGTTCCTTGGGAAACGACTCCAGTGTCTCACCACACAAAGTAAGGAGCTTCTTTCTAATGTCTAACCTAAATCTACTCTGCTATCATTTCAAACCACTATCCCTCAGTCTATCACTATTTGCCCTTGTAAGTAGGCCCACTCTAGATTTCCTATAGACACTTCTCAACTAGATTCAGCTGCTCAAGGCCTCATTCAACCTGCCCTTCAACACCCCCAGGCACATCCATAACCTCCCTTAGCAGCCTGTTCCAGAGTCTCATCACACTCATACTGAAGAGCTTCTTCCTAAGATCCAGTCTAATCCTGCTCTCCCTCAGCTTCACACCATTCCCGCTTGTCCTGCCTCTAGACACCCTCACAAAAAGCACCTCTCCAGCCTTCCTGAAGGATCCCTTTAGCTATTGGAAGGCAGCTCTAAGGTCCCCCTGGAGTTTTCTGTTCACCAGGCTGAACAACCCCAGCTTCTTCAGCTTGTTCTCATAGCAGAGGTGCTCCAGCCCTTGCATCACCTTTGTGGTCTACTCTGGACTCTCTCCACCAGTTCTGTGTCTTCCTTATGCTGACACCAAAACTAGAGGCAGTACTGCAGTTGAGGTCTCATCAGAGCAGACTCAAGGGGCAGAATCTCTTGCCCTGCTGCCCACACTCCAGAGCTGCCTTCTAGGCTGCATGAGGGCACTGCTGGCACCAGGGGAGCTTCTCAGCAACCAACATCAAGTCCTTCTTCAGAGTCGATCTCAAACCTTTCTCCACCCCGTCTGGATTTGTGCCTGGGATTGGCCCAATCCAGATGGAGCACCTTGCACTTCATGTTGAACCCATGCAGTTGTCACTGGCCCAGTTCTCAAGCTCATCAAGATCCTTCCGGATGGATCCCTGCCCTCAAATCAAGTCCAGCATACCACAGAGCTTGTTGCCAACAGAAGAGCTGCTGAGTGTCCACTCAGTGTCACTGTCCATGTTGCTGACTTGTGGTAAGAGAAGGCAAAGGGTATGGTTCTGACTGTGCAAGTCCAACTGCAACTGCCTGTCCCTATACCCCTTTAAGCATGGAGCCTTGAAATTAGAATTACATACCTGAATTCACATCCAGCAGGGAGGTACCTGGCAGGTTGCTGTCATCTCTGCTGAGGAGCCCTTGAAATTAAAACGAACCAACCACAAATCAGACCAATAGGAAGGTTGGCACTTCTTTTTTCCCCTATTACATTTAATTTCTGTGGCTGAATCCAGAAATACTGGCTTCACCCCCAGACAAAAAGTAAATGATCTGCAAAGAGAAGGATGTTCCTCTCATCCCCTTCATCCTGAGCCTAGATATTAGATATTTGGAAGGGAGTTTCCCAACTTTTGATAAGAGAACTTAAAGAGAAAAAAAATTCCCCAACAACCAAACATGCTGGAGATATTATACACAGCTAGTAAACACGATACATTTATTCATCTAAAAAAGAAATCTGAAATTCCAGAATATCCTGAAAATAAACAATATGGAACTACACCAACACCTTGAACTTGAGTTCAACTATGTATTTCCAGAGATTCCTTGGAGAAACTGGGAGTTCCACATACAAGGAATTTTGTGAAATTAGATTTTTTTATATATATATATATACACAGACACACAAAGGTCTGAGGAGTTAAGTATTTTGTTTCCTGACCTGTTATCTCAAGCTGAACAATAAAAAAAAACCTAACACTTATTAGCACTTCAGATTCTCTCTCTCCACACTCAGCAGCTTCCCATGGAGCACTGTCCTGGAGCAGATCTCTAAGGTCCCTTCCAACCTAAGCCATTCCGTGCTGCTTCCCCTTGCCTGATCCAGCTCACAGCAGCCAAGGAAAGGCAGAGTCGTCCCCTCTCAGGTGTGTGGACACAGTTTTTTTCAAACACACGTCTAATCCCAGCACTGAAATGGAAGCAGAGCTTTCAGGGAAGCCCCACCTCCCAAGTCCCAACTAAGCAGTGGGAAACCCGAACTTGAACATATTTGTTGCTTCTGTGGTCAGAACAAAGTGGTTGTGTACTCAGCTCTCACAGCCTTCTGAAGAATCTATTCCACTCCTCCAGAGTTCTGCTATTAGCTGACAAACTTTCAATGCTGCCTACTTGCTGACTATCATAGTGCGCTTCAAGATAATGCTGAACTATGAACCCAGCCCTCTGGACAAAGTGTTCCTCTCTCCTTTTCAAACAACCTTCCCTCCTCCACCCACAAAGTTAAGTGTGGGAATAGCAAGTTTGTGTTTTGGCTCAGAGAAGTGCAAAGCAGGGAGGAGAAAGGCAGTTCCACCGCAAAAGGCCGTTCACACCAGCAGTCCTGATGAGAAGTTAGAGCAGGAAGGGCCCACAGGAACCAAGCTGTGCCTCTCATCCTTTCTGTTGAAAGCACTGAGAGCAAAGTGGTCAAAAAATGTGCTCTTGTGGCCAAGGTAGACAAGGGAGAGCCTGGGGTGCATCAGATGAGCTGTGGTTAGTAGGTCAAGAGAGGTTCTCCTCCCTCTCTACTCTGGCCTTGTAAAGACACACCTGGAATATTCTGGGGACCCTCAGTTCAAGAAGGACCTCAGGGAACTGCTCGAGAAAGTCCAGAGCAGAGCAACAAAGATTCTGCAGGCAGGGGAACGTCTCTCTGCTGAGGACAGGCTGAGGGAGCTGGGGCTTGGAGCAGAAGACCCTGAGGGCTGCCCTCATTCATGTTGGTAAAGATGCGCAAGGCAGTGTCAGGAAGGCAGAGCCAGGCTTTGCTCAGGGATGTCCAATGGCAGGGCAAGGGGGGCAAGATGGAGCAGAGGAGGTGCCATGGGAACAGAAGGGAAAACATTTTCCCTGGAGAGCAGCAGAGCCCTGGAGCAGACTGCCCAGAGAGGTTGTGGAGTCTCCTTCTCTCAAGGCATTCCAAACCTGGATTCATTCCTTTGTGACCTGCCCTGGGGTGATCCTGCTATAGTACGGGGTTGGACTAGATGACCTTTTGAGGTCACTTCCAACTCCTAACACTGATTCTGTGAAATTACAGTGTTCAGGTCAGAGGGGAGAAACAGAAGCATGAGTCTGGGGGAAGTACAAGAACTTGAGGCAAGCAAGTATGCAACAAATAGGATTAAAAAAAAAAAAAAAGATTTAAGGGGAAAACAAAATTCAAGTGCATCAATAATCAGTTGGATATTTGCTGCAGTGCTGCTGCTTACAGTCTACAAGATACTTGCTATACCCTCAGCTGCACAGCTTGGGATGAAAACAAGTGTGCTAGTTTGAGGCCTATTAGAATATTTTAATAAGATAAAATAGATTATAGGCTGTGAAAAGAAAGCAATGGTGACATCTACTTCACTCCTAGGTTTGCTGAGATGTATAAAAGCAAAGACACAAACATAGATAAGACAGTCTGTTAGAGTCTGTTGGTGCCTGTTTTCCTCCCTGGGCTTCTGCCATTCTGCTTGTATCTGTGTAACCTAACTAATAATTTTGCTTCTAACACCCCTCACTGGTCCTCCGAACTCACCTTGCAAGTAAGGCAGTTCTAAGATAAAAGTGGGGGGGGAAGAAGGTGGAAGGGTGGTTGGAAGCCCCTCCTGGGGACTCTGGTTTCTGGAAGGAGTATTGTGTTTCTGTATTACCTTTACCTTGTATATCTCTGTATATAGCTGTAAATATTTGTAATATATTGTAAATATCTCCTTGTATGTTGTGCTAAGCTGTGAATACAAAGTTTCATTCTTTAACTTTCAGCCTGCTGAGTCTAGTTTGGGTGAATTCATTGGGGGGGGGGTGGTAACTCCCAAACCATCACAAAAAGGGGTAGGTGTTTTTAATCTCAAAAAGAGAGCTGTTGGAACCTGGTACACTTTTCTCTGGCATCTCTGCATAAGAGATCATTTGATGAGTTTTTAAGAGTTAGCAAAGAAAAGTTTTCCTGGGGAAATTATTCAGCTAGAAGGGAGAGGGGAACAGCACCTCCTGCAAGCCCCCCACCAGCCCTAGCAGGTCAGACAGTGCAAGGAAACAAGGCAGCACAGAGCCAGGCTCAGACGACTACTGCCAGCATGTGATGGAACAGTGTCTTGCACAGCATCAGGCTATTCATGCAGGATGAAAGGGGGCCATTCTGCAGAGGAACTAGAGAGTGGGTCTTTCCAAAGCTGAGCTGTAGTTATCCCACCACTGATGATCACTTGTCGTAGACCAGAGACCAATTTCCATTCCCACCTAGCACTTTTCATGATTATTGAAGGCACAAAAGGCAATGTAAAAAAAAAAAGAAAAAGCAGTCCTTTCTAATTACTTTGTGAGTTGTTTTTTAATAAAGATAGTTGTCAAAAATCTCCAAGGTTAGCAATTTAAGTTAATCACTTCAGCCAAGGCACTTAAATGCAGATTTCCACACACTAGACTCACTGATGAGTGTTTCTAAAGCTATGGAGTTAAATTCAGCTGGTCACAAGCAGGAGTCATACTCCAAAGCAGGTTGCTCAGAGGCTTGTCCAGCCTGACCTTGAATATCTCTCCAGGGATGGAGCCTCAACTACCTCCCTGAGCAACCTTCCCATGTTCCACCACTCTTATGCTAAAGAACTTGTTCCTAGCATCCTTACTTCTTCATCTTGAAGACACAGATTGGTTTGCCTCATGCAGGTCTCAGTGATCTATGCTGTTGTTTCCACCACTGAAATAAGCATCCAAGTAAGCACAGGCACCAAAATCATTCAAGCAAAATTCAACTCTGAAGAACCCCTCTATCATCTACATAAAGTCTTCTGCATCAGCTTCAAAGCTGATTCATGTTGGACATGAGCTGAGACTGATCAAATGCTCTGAACCACTGAGGGCATCTGCTGTGTCATGTTTTAAAACACAGCAACACTGCCCTCAGTTTTCAAGGCAGTCAGGTACCTCCTAGCAATCTGAGAGATGTTTAAGTGAGTTTACTGGCAACACATTTTGTGTCCTCGTCAGCTGACTCCCAGGCACAAGATGATGTCAAGTAGGGGATATGATCAGATGCCTTCCTTACATCAAAGAACAAGCTGCAATTCAGCACTTCACAGGCAACTGAAGTCTTAAGGGTTTACCTATGGATCATAATAGACTTCCTAGCCTGCCCAGGGTGTGGTATAAAGCAGCAGATCCCACCTGAGGACTTCAAGCATTGTTCCAGGCCTGTAGGGAAGAGTTTGTGAAATAAAGAGAAATGCTGATGGAAAGGGGAAGTGATTCCTTCCCACAGGCTTTCCAAGCTGTGGAGCAATCCACAGCGTGATCAGTAGGAAATGACCAGATGATGACAGTCTGCAATCAGAAGTATTTGAGAAACCCTACTCTTGCTTATTGGATTACCTCACAGAAGCTATTCCAAGTCAGTGACTTCAGCACAACAGGAAAAAAATAAACAGTTTGTTTTAAAATATAGTTCCATAACACTCAGAGACATCAAACCACCTCTTGAGAGCTGAAAGGTTCAAAGTAGCAATGCTACTACTTCAACCACACAGAATAGCTCAGGTTGGAAGGGACTTCAGAGTTCCTCTATTCCAACCTCCCCAGCATGGGCAGGGACACCTCTCAACTAGACTCAGATGCTCAAGGCCTCATCCAACCTAGCCTTCAACACCCCCAGGCAGGAGGCAGCCACAACCTCCCTGGGCAGCCTATTCCAGAGTCTCGTTACCCTCCTACTGAAGAACTTCTTCCTAAGATCCACACTAGCGCTGCTCTCCCTTAGCTTCAATTCTCCCTTGTCCTGTCTCTAGACACCCTCATGAAAAGTCCCTCTGCAGCCTTTCTGTAGGATCCCTTCAGGTACTGGAAGGCAGCTCTAGGGTCTCCCTGGAGTCTTCTCTTCTCTAGCCCTGTCCTCATAGCAGAGGTATTCCAGCCCTGGGATTTCTATTCAACATACTTTCCTCCTCAGTTCTCAAAGGGAGAGTTAGAAGAAATTGAAGGGTGAAAAGGAAAGGAATCAAGAAAATAAGAGAAGAATATGAGAAGAGTAAGGAGAGGAAAATAAGGAATAAAGGAAAGCAGGGGTGGGGAATACCATAAGAAGCTCTTTCTAAAATGCAGATTTTTGATCAACACTCCAAGTTATGCATAGTTGCTTTGATTACCAAAAAGCAGACTGCCAGCTTAAAAAAAAAAAAAAACACTCAAGTCACCCAAATCCATCTTTGCAAAATAAAATAGTTAAGATCAATACTGGAAAGCTGTCAGTCCTATCTAGCTCATCATTAAGCCTGTGCTACTTTAGATCAGCTCCCTCAGATAATTGAAGGTTTAACTTCACCTGCAAATGCTGTGCACAAAGCCCTCTTCCTCTCTGGCATGTTACAATGTCACAGCTATGCCACAATGGCCACTAGGAAATGAAGATATGCCAATTTTTAATTAAAAAATTGCACTTACAGAACCTTTCTGTGCATCCTAAGTTCCTAATACTCAGCCTCTACCATTAATAATTAAAGGTGTCTCCACAGAATGTATCTGGTCAGAAGAGACCTCCAAGGTTGCCCAGGGAGGTAGCTGAGGCCCCATCCCTGGAGATATTCAAGGTGAGGCTCAACAGGGCTCTGGGCAATCTAATCTAGTTGAAGATGTTCCTGCTTCCTGCAGAGGAGGTTTAACTAGGTGACCTTCCCTTCCAACTCAGACCATTCTGTGATTCTAAGATCATCCAGTCCAACCTTCAACCCAGCACTGCAGGCTCACTCATCCATATCTCTATCTTCTGGTACTTATTTCCACACAAAGGTTTTGTTGCTTCAGATACAATTGGTTTGTTGTCAGCACTCAAAACTTTTCTTTCCATTGTTTTTTCAGAGAGAAATTAACTCCTGGAACACTTCTGCCTAACTGAAAAATCGGGGGGGAAAGATCCCCTCTTTCTCCACTGTCAAACTTTTTTCCTGATTTCTTCCACTGAAAAAGTTAAAACCTCAGCCCCTCAAAAGCTCAGTCACATAACTAAAATATAAAGTATTTATACATACAAAAGGAGTTACAAATATGGTTACTCAAGAGTCTGCCAGAGTATTCAGATTGCTCTGCATCACAAATTTCAACTGAAAACTTTTTTCATGCAGCCATGAATCTCAGATTAAAAGTTAACAGCTGGACCGTTTCTCAGTCAGTCACCCAGCAGCACTGAGAAAAGCCCAAACATATTCCTAATCTATGTTGTGCGGCTCTCTGTGACTTGGTTCATGTGTGAGAGGGCCACCAGCAGTGCCAGAGGAGTTCACAGACTACACCTTGAAATCCACTTCTGTCTGCCCCATGTGGTGGAAAAATCCAAATTATACTTAAAATAGATATGCAAGACATGCCCTAAACACCTAC
>VWYK01093682.1:0-16857 GCA_013399775.1 Semnornis frantzii
TTAAACACCTCCAGGTATGGGCATTTGATCACCTCCGTGGGGAGTCTGTTCCAGTGTTTGAGAACTCTTTCAGTGAGGGGAGTTTCTTCTGATGTGCAATCTGAACCTCCTTTGGTGCAACTTGAAGTTATTTCCTCTTGTCCTACCACTTGTAACTGGGAAGAAGAAACCAACTCCTAAATTGCTCCTTTCAGGTAGCTGTAGGGAGGTCTTCCCTGATCTTCCTCTTCTCCAGGCTAAACAACTGATTTTCCTCATCTGTTGCCTTTATGAAGGAACTAACAGTTTATCCTTCTTGCATCGGTCATGGTGCATCTTTATGCTTTAAGAGAAGTGATTACCAGTACATAGAAGACATTTTGAGCAGTGTCAGAGTAGACAAGCTTAAGGGAATTTACTGCAAGTACCAAAATAAGATAAAGTAGGTCAGTCAGCTTGCTTGAAAACTGGATTCTGAGCGAATGAAGTAAGAAAACAGAAAGAATTTTAAATGCTAACTAAGGGATCAGGTATTTTTATTGAGGTGCTGTATAAACCAGGGAAGGGTAGCAGCACAGCAAATCATATTGGGTTTTTTTTGTGTGTGAGTTATCAAATAAAGTTAACCTTATCTCTGAGGGGAGACCTCCTCAATCTCTACTACTACCTGAAAGGAGGTTGTAAGCTAGATGAGGGTTGGTCTTTTCTGTCTAGCATGAAATGGTATGGTGAGAAAAAGTGGCCTCAAGGTGCACTAGCGGAGGTTTAGGTTGGATATTAGAAAAGACTTCTTCACTGAAATACTGGAACAAGCTCCTCAGGGAGATGGTTGAATCCTCATCCCTGGAGGTGTTTAAAAGAGAGAGATGTGGTGAGAAGGGCCTCTGTTTAGCACCAGACTTGGTGGAGTTATAGTTGGACTTGAAGAACTTAAAGGTCTTTTCCATCCAAAAGGATTCTTTGACAACATAATGTCAGAAGTACAGCTGTTGATTTCACCATAGCCTTAGGTTGTTTCTGCCCCTAAAAATTTTGAATAATAAATTTGTGAGGCTCAAAGCAATCTCTTTTAAATATCTTTGTAAAGATTCTTTAAAAGGTCTGTTGAGCCATCATTGGAAACAGGGGTTTGTAATGCTTTTTGTCTTGTGATTATGGGTTTTGCTCAGTGAAAATCTGAGCAAATCTAACCAAGTTGTTCCACTTTAAAAACTGCAACTTGCACAATCTGAAGTACAGCATAAAGCAATCACACCTTTCTTCTATGATGAGGAACAGTCCTGCTTGTTACAGGTCTCATCCAGGCAGAGGGAAAGGATGTGGCTTCAGGAGCACTACTATCAAAAGACTTTGATCCTATTTTGCCTGTGAATAATGTATGCATCTATGGCATACCACATTTCTTTTAAGTCAGGGACATGTGCTTTATCTGTGCAACCTCAATTCATTCTTGCATAAATATTCATCATGATGCAGTCTTCAACTTCACACAAACAAAGTCTCCAGACTAATCTGTTTGTTTTAGGGACTCTCTGCTCCTGATGTGAACAGATAGCAGAGCTGTAAAAAAGTTTCAGCAACTATAGGAACTTCTGGAATCTTCTAAATAGTTGGGGGAAATGCCAACTTTTTATTTTAGAAGATATCTTTAGATTAGTGCTTTAATGCAAAACAAAACAAAGGAAAGGAAAGCAAGAGAAGAGAAGACTGAGATGAGATGATGTGTAAATGGAGATCATAAAATCATAGACTTGTTTAGGCTGGAAATGCTTCAACCATTAGTCCAACAGTAGTAAGCCCACTGCTTACTACTGCTTAGCACATCTACACATCTTTTAAACATCTCCAGGGATGGTGACTTCCACCACTTTTCTGGCCAGCCAGTTCCACAGTTTGACAGCCCTTTTGGGGAAGAAATATTTCCTAATGTCTGAAACTTTTTCATAATGTCCAAGGAAATGATAATGTCCATGAGCATAAAAACTTACCTTGGATTTTAATGCTAAACAAATTTATCTTTCCATTTCAACAAAGAATCAACCTAAACAATCTATTTGATAATAGAATAATAGAAAAGTCTGGTTTGGAAGGAAACTCTGGGCATCATAGTTCACAAGTGCATTTTGGAGGCTAAGAGGGAATGACAATGTAAGCAGGAATAGACAAAATTTGGTTCAAAATTTTTTTTTCTTTAAAGCAAACTCCCAGAACTGTTAAAATCAGAATATTCAATCCAAAAAGTAAATCTGACTAAATCAAGACTGACTGTTCCTTCCAAAACTAACCACTTAACAGGACTGAAATAGCTTACGTTGGGGAAACCAATGAAAGGAGGAAATAATTAACTAGTGCTTGTTTTAGAAATCACAGAATCAGAGAACAGTTTGGATTGAAAGAGATCTTTTAGAGATCATCTAGTCCCATTCCTTTTCATGGGAAGGGTCACATCCTGCTAGACCACCACCTTCATGGGAAGATTTTCTTCCTAATGTCCCAGTTTGAAGCCATTACTCCTTCCAGTTTGAAGCCATTACTCCTTGTGCTATAATTCCATGCCTTTTTACAAAGTACCTCTCCAACTATCTTATATCCCCTGTACAAACATTGGAAGGCTGCTATAAAGTCTCCCCAGAGCCTTCTCTCAGCCTTTTTTTTTCATAGCAGGGGCACTCCAGCCCTCTGACCATTTTTGTGGCCTTTCTCTGCACCCACTCCAACATGTGTGGTACTTGTCTTGGGGACTCCAGAGCTGGACCCAGCACTGAAGTTGGGGTCTCAACAGAGTGTGGCAGAGGGGCAGAATTCCCTACCTCCACATGCTGCCCACGCTGCTTCAGATGCAGCCCAGGATACGGTTGGGCTATGAGCACACATTGCTGGCTCATGTTGAGCTTCTTATCACCCAGCACCAGCAAGTCTCTCTCTATCCATTTATTAAAATATCTTTAACCGATATTTGTGTTAAGATAAAAATATTGAAGAGGTTTTAACAGAAGATGAGATAAATGTTCATGGATTTTTATGGCTAGCAACATTAATTATGATTTCTTTTTGCTGAGAAACCCACTCAACAGTGAAAACCCCAGTGCAATTTTTAACACTGTTATAATAATTTCTTAGTTCTGTGTTTTCTATATTCCCAATCCTAATTTAATTTAATTTGCCTATGGTTTAGCATGAAAGAAGATTTGTCATTCCTTTTTCCCCCATTGTTTTCTCCTTTCTTGATTCATTATCAAGGAGGTAAATTAGGAACCTGAATACTGAGCAGCCTTCTAATATGTCTCAGTGTTGGCATAGCAGAGAAGTTTGAATACCTCAAGAAGCATAACCTCTTCTGCATTTCTTTTTGCTGAAGAGTGTCTGTCTCTTTCAAGCAGCTTTATACCAAACCCCAAATCTAGATGGACAGTTGAAGTACTACCAAAAATAAACTGTAACCACTCATACTGTCTTGTTAATCCTCTGTGTGTACCTGGATGCTCCTCAGGACAACACACCTCTCCTCACACTCTTAGTTTCAGGTGAATATCTGTCTAAAGGGTGAATGTAAAGAGGATGACACCAGACGATTTTCAGTGGTGCCCAGTGACGGCATATGGGGCAGCGGGAACAAACTGGAAACCAAGAGGTTCCATTTGAACATGGGGAAAAACTCTTTTCATGTGAGAGTGCCAGAGCCCTGGAGCAAGCTGCTCAGAGAGATTGTGGAGTCTCCTTCTCTGGAGAGATTCAAAACCCACCTGGACATTATGAACCCAGGCAACCTGCTGTGGGTGACCCTGTGTTAGCAGGGAGGTTGATCTAGATGATTCGAGAGGTCCCTTCCAATCCGTATCAGTCTGTGATTCTGTGTTAGCATTAGATTTATACAGTTTCTCATGAGGGAGAAATTTTCAGCCTTCCAGATCTCCCACAAATGAAATCCTGTAAGACACAGTTGTTAATAGCTGCTGTACAGCAATGTAGAATGAAGTTTTTAATCCTTCAGGTTCTTACTTCAAAGAGATTCTACTCGAGTGATGCAGTGGAAATATAGAGAAGTTTGGTAGGTTTGGTTTTTTTTTTAATTAAAGATTTTTATTAAATCTTCATGCTTATTATTAAATCTCTCTACAAAACAAAAGTGTAGTAGAGTCCCTGAATACCACAGTTTCTCTTTAGTAGATGCCTTCTTATGGCTAAAGTTCATTAACACATGTAGCTGTTATATAATGTTCATTTATACTTAGGTATACCTATTTATTTATGCAGCTATTATCTGTGTGCTAGCAGCAGAGACACTGTGAGGATGTGAAAGTATGCAGAGAACATTATTCTTAAGAATACACAAAGGGACCTTATATTTAGAAAAGAGAAAGAAAATGACAAAACTCCCAATTATACAGGAGCAGCTTCAAGGAGCATTTAAATCCCAGTGGATAATAAATATGATCAATATCTAATTTAACACCCACACATATTTCTACCCTTACAGACGGCTTTTATACCTCAGTTTTACTCTGCTTTAACGGAGAGTGTCACTATTTTCTGTCTGATGTCACTTTAGGTGTATTACAAAACAGCGTGGTGACAGAGCTTCCTGGCCTTACAGCAACTGGCTTCTGCTTTCTGTATACTAGTTTCCCTCCAGTGGCTGTTAGGAGCAACTTCAGGTTCAACTTGAAGAGAGATTTAATTGAACGTTAGGTTGGGTTTTATACCTTTATCCATGCCTTAATGGCCTTAATGAAAGCTGTAATGGTATTTAAATGAAAATACGGAATTCAATCCTTCTTAAAGGGATATTTTTTTCATTCTAAATGTGAAGTGCACAATTTTCAGTTCTGTTATCTTGTCCTAGATTATGTAGATCTAGCAAGACCCTGAAACTGGGTTGTACAGAGAGGAAAACGAGAGTGAGAAGCATGCCACTTACCTCATATGGGCAGGACTCACCTTTTTATTTCTTACATTATGATTCTTGTAGCTATTCTGTGCTATTCTAAACCTTTAACAGTGATGAGTAGCAAAGCCAGCATTGGAATGTGTCATAGACATTTTTAATTGCGCACTCTATAACCAGAAAGGAAAAAAAAAAAAAAAATTGGGGGAAATTAAAAGGTTGCTAGAAGCTCTGGAAGGTTCATTATTTCTTCTGATAATGCTTAATAACTTCCTGTGATGTTAGTGAAGGAACCGCATCCATCATTTCATGTGAAATGTATTCTCTATGCCTCATTAATTTCTTTATTATTCACCAACATTGGTTGAACAGTAAAGTTTCATTACTGCTGCATTACTTGCTTTAAGAAGAGTGGTAGCAAGGTAAAATTGGGTTGTTAAAAAACAGCTGGGGAGCAAAGCATCCTCCATCTGCAGCCTGGATTCTGTAGGCAGGAGTGCATCCTGGGGCTTTTAGCAGAATGGTAGAATCATTTAAAGTAGAAGAGGTCTTTAAGCTCATTGAATCCAACTGTTAAGTCAGGACAGCCAAGTTCATCATTAAACCATGTCCCTCTGCACCATGTCTGCAAGTCTTTGGGGTGTCAGTGAAGCAGAATCTCGTTGGGCGCCTGTGGCTAGTGGTGTTTCTCAAGGGTCACTACTGGGTCTAGTTTCATTCAACATATTCGTCAATAACCTGGACAAAGGGACATAGCAGACCCTCATGAGTTTGCTGATGACGCAGATGTGAGAGGAACGGCTGACACCCCATCAAACTGTGAGGCCATTCAATGAGATCTGGACAGTCTGGATAGTTGGGTTCTCAGCTCTGTAGAGAAGGACCTGGGAAGCGTGGTGGACAAGTTCAGCATGAGCCAGCAACATGCTCTTGTCATTTGGGTTCTTTTAAAAAGATTATGGCCAATAGGTTGAGGAAGGTTCTCCTCTGACTCTACTCTGCCCTAGTGAGGCCACATCTGGAGTACTGCCTCATTCTGGGCTCCCCAGTTCAAGAGAGACAAGGAACTACTGAAGAGAATCTAGTGAAGAGCCACTAAGATGATTAGGGGTCAGAACGTTCGCCTTATGAGGAAAGGCTGAGAGACCTGAGTCTATTTAGCCTAGAGAAGACTGAAGGAGGAATCTTATTAATGATTATCAAAGGGTGGGAGTCAACTGGATGGGTCCAGGCTCTTCTCAGTGGTGTGCTATGACGAGACAAGGGACAGTGGACACAAACTGTAACACAGGAGATTCCAGGTAAACATAAGAAATAAACTCTCCTATGAGGGTGGCAGAGCACTGAAGCAAGCTGCTCAAAGAGATTGTGGAGTCTCTGTTTCTGGGGGCGCTGCCTGGAGGCGTTCCTCTGTGATTTATTCTAGGTGATCCTGCTTAGCAGTGGGGTTGGATTAGATAATCTCCAGAGGTTCTTTCCAACCCCTGAAATGCTGCAATTCTGTCATCCTCTGTCTGAGGCAATGAACCCCTTTTCTTCAAAACTACCATGTTATCATTGTCTTTATCTTGTGTTTCTTTTGATGCAGAAAAATTTACATTACAGAGGGAAAGTGCCATCTGTGAGAGCTTTTCAAAAAACATCTACAGAATGTCCCTCTACATTCACACTTTTCTGTTGCTTTGATCACATATCTTGTGTAGTGTGCTGCACAACAGAAATCCACAGCATTTTCCAGAAGCATGCCCATATGTGCAATATAAATATAAAGTCATATTGCACCTTTTAATTGTGCTAGTTAGAGTTTAGTCCCTTTAGATGAATTGACAGGCCATTCAGCTTCTCAGCAAGCACCTCTACTTGATGAGGTAACTCTTCAGGTAACAGGAGGTTATGCCCAGAGTGTTTCTGAAACACTATAATCACACCAGTAAAGGCAAACTGGTTTATTTGGAGATATCACAATATCTCTAAAATAAGAGGGAAGAGGTCAGTTCATCCAGAATCCACTGTTGTAGGATGATAGAATCAAGGTTAGGAAACACCTTTGAGATCATCATGTCCAACCATACTAAAGTGACTGGTTATTGCCAAAACTCCAGTATACGTGAATCCTATTCTTACCTCTCTGTGAAGCACCAGTGTCCTACAGCATCCTTTCATGCCTATCTGCATGAAATGTACCAAATAGCTTGTGAAGGAAGTTCACAGAGAAGTATGAATATTTCTCGTGGTCATGACTAAAACCACCATGCCACTTCTTCTTCCATTAGAAGAAACTTCTTCCCTGAAAGTGTTATGAGGCTCCATAGGAAGGGATGGAGGTGTTAAAAAGATGAAGACGTGTGGCTAAGAGACATGATTTAGAACCAGACTTGGTAGAGTTATGATCTTGACAAGAGAGAAAAGGAGACTCCAGGGAGACCTTCTATCAGCCTTCTAGTACCTGAAGAGGGCCTAAAGAAAGCCTGGAAGGGATTTTATACAAGGGGTTGTAGTGACAGGATGAGAGGGAATGGGTTGAAGTTTGAGGAGGATAGATTTAGACTGGATATTAAAAAGAAATTCTTTACAGTAAGGTAGGTTGTGAAGGTTGGATGAAACCTTGAGCAATTTGGTCTAGTGGAAGGTGTCCCTGGCCATGACAAGGTGGTAGATGATCTTTAAGGTCCTTTCCAACCCCAACCAGTCTATGAATCTATGAATCTTAAAAGTCTTTTCTAACCCGAACAAGTCTAAGATTTGGTTTAGACATTTTCAGGATACAGTACCAGAACACTTACAATGACTTGGAAGAATGAACAAATTTGAAATATGAACTGAAAAAAACTCAAAACATAAAAAACTTGTCATAGAATCACAGAACAGTTTGGGTTGGAAGGGACCTTTCAAAGTCATCCCGTCCAATCCCCTTGCAGTTAGCAGGGGCATCTTCAACTAAATCAGGCTGCTCAGAGCCCTTATCAACCTGACCTCAAATAGTTCCAGGGATGTGGGGTCTATCAACCAACTCTCTTATTTTCATCAATAATTATTAATAGTAATATTGATTTAATTTGACTTATTGATATATCATTATTTGTATATTAATACATCACTACACATATACAACTATATCATGCATTTTAATATCTAGTACAATGGAATATAATTATTAATTTGAGCTATCATTAGTACTGACACTTAATATATTAATATTGATTAATGGAAATAATATTAGGTTAAGTACTGTTCAAAATTGAAATATTTAATCCATCTTGATGCCACATTATATTTCTTCTTGTTACATTGTGCGAGAAACAATTAACGCAGGATTTGACTCTCTTAGATTCAGATATCTGAGGATAAGCACACAAACATGCTCTGCCAAAGGGAACAGAGTGGGATAGCTGCAGACTTTCAAACCCCATGCATGCTGCCGGGTCACTGAAAGCTGATACCAGAAAAGAAGTGTTTGTTTTTGTTTTAGAGAGGAAATAAGCCAAATGGCTCCCTGCTATGCTTCAGCACTTTGCCTCTCTCGGCGCTGGCAGAACGGCAAGCATCCCGCAGTCTTCCTGGAGCAGCAGCAGGGCTTCAAAGCAGGGGGTGAGATCCTACATGGAAAAGAGCTGCTGGAATTCTGCTGACACTTGGTTTAGTCTTGCTTGCACATCTCCCTAGCGTACCCAGAGTGGGGTGTTTGGTCAAAAAGAAAAAAAATGTGGGGAGGTGCTGTTTGGACACCCCAAAGGGCTGGCTGTGCAGCTTGGGCTCTCCACTCCAGCAGTCACACAGGAGAGGCAGGGCTTGTTCAGGTCATTTCTCAGTCTTAGCTTCCTGCCAGCATCAATTAGCTCATCTTGTTTTGAATTGTTAATGTACTGGGGCAGGTCAGCCTACCTCAGCTCTGGAGGTGACATGGTGCAACACTTATTGTTGTCAGAGCATGAAACCTAGGGGTTGTGCCTTGTAATCCCATTTTAATAACCACTGTTACTGCAGTGAAAGAACAGGGTTAAGTGCACACGTCATGGCCCCAGTTGCTTCTTAAGTGACTGAAAGAATCAATTTCCATTTGTCACATCCATTTATTCTTTACACCCCATTGATTATATTATGTGCAGGGTTCTGATCTGTTTCTGTTTGAAAGTGACGTATTTTGCTTGGCACTTTGTAGCTTCAGCAACATAGTTATTTACAAGGAAGGTAACTGATACTCTGACCTACGCTCAGGTCTAAGAATAGAGCTGACAAAACCTTGTGCTTTGTGAACTCAATGCCTCAGACTGGGTTCAGGTAGCATGTGTTTATCTTCAGCTCCTGGCTGTTCTGTCAATACCTGATACAATGTGTTAAAAACCAGCAACTATGCTGCAGCAAGCCCTGTGAGCGAGACCCAGCAAAGAGATGTTTGGCTTGGCTGGCACAGAATCTGTTAGATGCAAAGTTTAGAACCCACATTTAAAATGATTAGGTTTGTTGTTTTTTTTTTTTTTTTTTTTTTTTGTCTTGTCATGGATTAGCCAGTTTGGTTTGAGTTTAATTTCGCACTCACATAGCACAAGTACAGGTTAGGTGTTGATGTACCAGACATGGAGAAAGACTTGAAAATCCTGGTGGAAAACAAGCTTACCACTGGCCCCCAATGTGCCCTCGTGGCCAGGAAAATCAGTGGTGGCCTGCAATGCATTGAGAAGAGAGTAGCCAGCAGGTTGGAGAGAAGTTCTTCTCCCCCTCTATTCTGCCCTAGTGAGACTGGGTTTGCAATACTGGGTCCAGTTCCGGGCTCCCCAGTTCAAACCTGACAAGGAACTGCTACAGAGTCTAGCAGAGGCTACAGAGATGATGAGGGAACTGGAGCATCTCTTTGAGGAGGAAAGGCTGAGAGACCTGGGGCTGTTTAGTCTGGAGAAGAGCAGACTAAGAAGGAGTCTTATTAATGCTGATCAGTATCTAAGTGTTGGGGGTCAAGATGATGGAGCCAGAGTTTTTCCAGTGGTGTCGGTGACAGGACTAGGAGCAATAGACACAAACTGGAACACAGGAGGTACCATCTGAACATGAGGAAAACTTCTTCCCTGTGAGGATATCAGAGCACTGGAACAGGCTGCCCAGAGAGGTTGCGGGGTCTCCTCCAAGAAATTCCAAACTGGCTTGGACATGACCCTGTGCAACATGTTCTGGGTGACCCTGCTTTATCAGGGAGGTTGCACTAGATGTTCTCCAGAGGTCCCTTCCAACCCCCACCATGCTGTGATTCTGTGATATACTGTAATGTGTAACTTGTGAAGAGGCTCCTGCTTTGCAGTTGTTGGAAAGGGAGTGGTGTACACTTGTGTGTTCTGTGGGGTCATTCAAGCTAGAACAGCACTCCATGTGTTTGTCATATTGTGGACTTTTTCATGCATGGTTTGTGTTGCCTAGAGAGGTTGTGGAGTCTCCTTCTCTGGAGCGATTCCAAACCCACCTGAACATTGTGATTCTGTGCAGCCTGCTCTGGATGAACCTACTTTAGCTGAGAGGTTGGCCTCTAGAAGTCCACTCTGGCCCCTACCGTTCTGTGATTCTGTGAAACTCAGCATCACTTTTGTGATGATAATGCTCTTTATGTGCTAATTATAAGGGTGTGAGAGTTTCTTCGTAATGGTGATGTGATTTAGAAGTAGTGTTTGACTTTCACTTCCAGCATCTGCCTTGAGGCACTCTGACAACATGAAGGAAGCTAAAGAATCCCAGTTCCCTCAGCTGTTTCTCATAGGAGTTGCTCTCTAGACTTTTAACTATTTTTGTTTGCCTTCTTTATGCCAGTTTCAGTACCTCAATGTCTTTCTTGTGGTGAGGGGAAGGTTTAAAACAACTAACAGAACTGGAAGAAGCTAATCACAGAATCACAGAATGTCGGGGACCTCTAAAAATCATCCAGTCCAGCCACCCTGCCAGAGCAGGATCACTTAGAGCAGATCACACAGGAATGTGTCCGGGTGGGTTTTGAATCTCTCCGGAGAGGGAGACTCCACAACCCCCCTGGACAGTCTGTTCCAGGGTTGTCACCCTCACAGGGAAAAAAAATTCCTCCTCATATTTCCATGGAACTTCCTATGTCTCAGCTTCCACTCACTGCCTCTTGTCCTGTCATCAGGCACCACCCAGCAGAGCCTGGCTCCAACCTCCCAATACTCACCCTTTACATATTTATAAACACAACTGAGGTCACACCTTAGTCTCCTTTTCTCTAAGCTAAAGAGCCCCAACTCCCTCAGTTTCTCCTCATGAGAGAGATGTTCCATTCCCTTAATCATCTTTGTGACTCAGTACTGGACTCTCAAGCAGTTTTATGGCTCTCTTGAACTGGGGGACCCAGAACAGGACACAGTACTTGAGATGTGGTCTCACCAGGGCAGAGTAGAAGGGCAGCAGAACCCCTCTTGACCTGCTAACTACACCCCTTTTAATACACTCCAGAATGACATTAGCCCTTGTTGAATTTCATTAAATTTCTCCCTGCCCAACCCTCAGCCTGTCCCAGTCTGACTGAATGGCAGCACAGCCTTCTGGTGTGGCAGCCACTCCGCCCAGTTTGGTGTCATCAGCAAACTTGCTGACAGTTCACTCTGTGCCCTCATCCAGGTCACTGACAAATATACTGAACAGAACTGGTCCCAGTACTGACCCCTGTGGAACACCACTAGTTACAGGCCTCCAACTAGACTCTATCCCATTGACCACAACTCTCTGACTTCTTTCTTTCAACCAGTTCCCAATACACCTCACTACCTGATCATCCAGACCACAATGGATGGGTTTTCTCCCAACTATAGCAACAAAGTGGAAAGGAGCAGTCTTGAAGACAGACATTTCATAACTTTCTTCTTCATCATCTTCTTGTTACATTTAGTATTGTTATTAATGATGTTATGGTTCTTGTTATTGTTACTATTATTCCTGGTATTCTTGTTATCCTTGTTATTGTTACACTTGTTACTGTTTTTTTCTTATTATTGTTATTGTTAGATATCACCACTCAGTACTAAAATACTCCTTCCATAATAGCCAAGCCTTTCTGTGTCTACTGTGAAATCACAAAGACCTTCATCGGTACTGTTCTTTTCATATTCAGATGACTCCTTGGTGGATTCCTGTTTTGTTTTTTGCCCTTGTATCTTCAAATAGGTCATTTACTAAATAACCTTAGACATAAACAGAAAAATGGTAGGGACAGAAACTGTTTTCAGTGCAACTGCTCTCCAAAGACAGAAAACATTTCTGACCTGGAAAGAGAGTAAATGTTGCTTTAAAATTTCTGAGTGGGAAATTTAAAGAACAGGAAATAAACACCAAAAAGTAACTACTTCAAGTATTTGTTAGCAGCACAGTGCAGTAAAAATAGTTGTTCACATTATGGTGTTGATAAATCAAAAAGCTCAGGTACTTCTGAATTGGGTGGTTTCATGTCCTGGCCTCTTTATAGCAGAAGGGGGCAATGTTAGCCTTAGAAAGAGAGTTTTTCTCTTACCGGTCATACATAAATGACATCATGCTAGAAGCAACACTGAATCCAGAGAACAAACAAATTCTATTTCAGAGAACTTGTTCACAACTCTTCCACTGAAGTTGTGAGACTATCAGAAGGTATATAGAGAAGTTTTGGTCCTGATTCCAACCCAGAGAAAGTTTTTCTTTTTGATACAAATGTCACACCTTTCATAACCTTCACAATCACATTAGAAGTACGAAGTGGTCCAGGAAGTGATTTCTGAGCTTTAGAGCAGCTATTGGGCCACACTTTTCATAGAGTGTCATTTATAGTTTACATTTCAATCCAGGATTCAATGTGATAAAATTTTCCTCCCTGAATTGCTAGTGTTCCTGCTAAGAAACAAAACCAAATGGTCCCTATTTTTACCCATGCTTATGCACATATAGACAAGAGGAAACAACCTTAAGTTGTGCCAGGAGAGGTTCAGGTTCTCTTCCCACCAGAACGATTCTATGATTCTAATATAGCCTAAGCAAAAAGCAGATGTGCTGAAGCTTTCTTCCCTTAGTCAATGAGGCAGCTTGCTAAGAGCTACCCCAACAGATGAACAGTACACATCAGTTTGTCATAAACCTTCTCCTCAGCCTTAAATCCACCATCAAAAGACACTGCAGACTTAGACTTACTGTTTTACACACATCTCTTCAATGATGTTACCTTTAATCAAAAGATGTGTGGACACAGTTTACAAATTGCTTACAACTAGAAAACTGAGAGGCTTATGATATGTCATATCTTTCTCTCCAGAAATTACTATAGCTTATTTCAGGTGTGTCCTGAGACATAATAGTGGTCATGTTAAAAGAAAATTGTTTTAATTCCAAGAGAGGATGACTAAGGAACTGAAACATCTCTCTTATGAGGAAAGACTGAGAGATCTCGGGCTGTTCAGTCTGAAGAGAAGGCTGAGAGGGGACCTTACCAATGTCTGCAAATATCTGAAGGGAGGATGGAGCCAACCTCTTTTCAGTGATACTCAGTGACAGGATGAGGGGCAATAGATGTAAATTAAATCACAAGAAATTTCACCTCAACATGAGAGAAAACTTCTTTACTGTGAAGGTAACAGAGCACTTGAACAGGCTGCTCAGAGAGGTTGTGGCATCTCCTTTTCTGGAAATCTTCAAAACCCAACTGGATATGTTCCTACTTTGCACAGGGGTCACACTTGGTGATCTCTGGAGGTCCCTTCTAACCCCTACCATTCTATGATTCTATGACTTTAAGATGAAGTGTTTGTATGAGAAGTGCAAGACACTTTGGCAATGCTGTTGAAAATAATAAAAGAGATCAAGTCCTGAACCCTCTACTCAGAATTTCCACTGGATTCCCTTATGTGCTGTAGCATAGTAATTTTAGAACACATATATTGACTTTCCCCCGGTTTTCTTGAATATTAGATATTTGATTGCATTCTTAATATTAGTTGCATTTTCTAGTTTTGATTTTGACTAATTCCATATTGGCCATAAACTATAATTCAGAAATTTTGGATGTGACATATTTGAGGAGCATAGGGAAAAGATGAATTAAGCACAATTTCATCAAAAGCACTTCAATAATCATAGAATCACTTGAGCTGGAATAGGCTTTTAAGATCAAGTCCAAAAATTATTTAACTCTACCAAGTCTGGTGTTAAACCATGACCCTCAGTACCACAGCTCTGCATCTCTTAAACATCTCCAGGGTGGGGATTCAATCACCTCCCTGGAGAGCCTGTTCCAGTGTTTAGAACCCTTTTGGTAAAGAAGTTTATTCCAATATTTAATTTAAACCTGCCCTGCTGCAACTTGAAGCCATTTCCTCTCATTCTATCTCTTGTTACTAGGGAAAAGAAACCAACAGCCACCTTGCTCCCAACCTCCTCTTGGGTAGTTGTAGAGAGTGAAAATGTTTCACTTCAGCCTCCTTTTCTGTAGGCTAAACAACCCCAGTTCCCTCAGCTGCCAGTGGAGCTGAAAGTGGCCATTGACCCACCACTGAAATGGGAATGGGGCTGAGCTAGAACTTTCTTCTTTTACAATAATTTTTATAAGGCTGTTTTAGAAACCACAATTTAATAAAACAAAACAGAAACAACCTTTTCAAATTCTAAGTACCTGGAGTATGTATTGCAGAAGGCAGAGGATAATTATTCGCACATGCATTTGGCCACTTTGCAGAGTTAGCACTCAGTGCCATGAAAAGAGACATGGAATTGTTCGTTAGAATTCGAAACCTTCAGTTTAATACCAGCTTCTGATACAGAGCACCTTCCATGCTGCTCAGTACAGAGCTGTACTGGGCTTGAAGTGAAGAGAGATGTCCACCACAGGAATTGCCCTCCCAGAAAGTTGAGGTGACAACCATTTCTTCAGGAGAAAGGAGCAGGCAGCAACTTCAAGGACTGGAAAAAGGACTTTATAATTTTCTAGGCAAGAGGATCACCATGCCTCAAGGTGATTTGTCTTCACCTTGGGATATTATGGGTTCTTTTTGTAGTAATCATAAAAGAGAAGTTTCAAAACATACCAGGCTAATGTTCAGGTTTTCTGCTCACAGTAAACACCAAATATCACAGATGGTTCATTCCTCGTGCTCATAGTACTATACCACACGAGGATCTCAACAGGATACCACATTGTGAGAGCATCCATATCCCACTGTCAACGCTGCAGTTTAACAATGACAACAACAAAAATCAATCCAATCAGCTCAGTTTTCCATTTCCCATTGTTCTGCTTATTCCTTTCTTGTTCTTGTTTCCAGCCCTTCCTAATACTGATCGCTCTGTGCTCCATCTTCCTAGGCTTCTTTTCCTCTGAATGACAACCTTTTTTGCCCTTGCTACACACCACTGGGGGATTTTCTTGGAATTAATTCCCTTTAGATTCCTTATACTCACTGTTGGATTCCTCACTTTCTTAATGAATTTTTGCAGCATCTTCTCCCTCCAGAGAATCAGTTTCTAGCAGCTTATATGCTGGGCTAATGCCAAAAGCTAGAGGAAGGCCACATCTTCCTCCTCTGCCTTCTCTTTGCTTTGTGTGAATCACTGGCATGAAGCAGGCGGCTGTCTGAGGGACTGCTGAGGTGTATGTAATGTAATAAATGAGACTTATTGAATCAATGAAACTTTAAGAAAAACAAAGATTTTAATTTTAGAAGAGGAATGAATGTTCCCAATGACACAACAATGTCTATCCATCTCTCTCTGCTTTCAGAAAGTGTGTATCAATATGTCAGGTTAATTCAGAAGTGAGATAATTGAATAAATCTTTTTCATCACATATGGGGGACATCATTCTTTTGTTGCAGAGAAGAATCCCATTAACTACTCATCTCCAGTAGTCATTATTTTTACAGCAGTGAATTTTTTACATATTATCCAGAATATTGTCAGACTGAAAATTCTGACAACTGGAATACATTTCCATTTTGAAAACTGTAATTACACCATAAAACTTAATTCTTCTCACAGATATAGCTTTGTTTTAATGATGTGCATCTCTTCAACATCCTCATCTTAGCATATATTAAATAATAAGGAAAGGGGGAAAAGTATTTGCCTGGTAATCTCAGAAGGTTTTGGTGAGCCCTGTCTCTTTCTTTTAATTTTTGTAGTGGAAAACAATTTAAAAAAAAATTTTTTTTTTGGTCTGCTATTTAGTTACACAGAATTGTCAGGGTTGGAAAGGACCTCAAAGATCCTCTAGTTCCGACCCCGCTGCCATGGGCAGGAACACCTCACACTAGATCAGGTTGCTCAGGGCCCCATCCAGCCTGGCCTTAAAAACTTCCAGGGATGAGGCTTCCACCACCTCCCTGGGCAACTTATTCCAGTGTCTCAGCACCCTCATGGTGAAGAACTTCTTCCTAACATCCAATCTGAATCTACCCACTTCTAGTTTTGCTCCATTCCCCCTAGTCCTATCACTACCCAACATCCTCAAAAGTCCCTCACCAGATTTCTTGTAGGCCCCTTTAAGATATTGGAAGACAAAATAAGGTCTCCCCAGAGCCTTCTCTTCTCCAGTCTGAATAACCCCAACTTTGTCAGCCTGTTTCCACAGCAGAGGTGCTCCAGTTCTATTCTTTAATTGGTTATTTGCATATGATAAAGTCTGAGGTTGTTTTGGTTTGTTTGTTACATTTTTAGTTTCTCAGCTATTTTCTGTCAGCTTGGCAGTATTATGTTGATTTGAGTCCACTCATATCATGGTAGCAACATGTTTCTTGAGACCTGGGGTGGCAGTTTTTGTATACAGTCTAAGATAGGGGGTTTAGGTTAAATGGTTATAATGAGGTGGTCCAAATATCTACTGTAAATTCACAGAATAATTTAGGGTAGAAAAGACATTTAGAGTTAAGTCAAACCACTAACCTAGCACTGCTAAGTCCACCACTAAACCACATCCCTCAGCACCACATCTGCACATTTTTCAAGTCCCTCTGGGATGGTGACTCCACCACTTCCCTGGGTAGCCTATTCCA
>VWYK01093683.1:0-13234 GCA_013399775.1 Semnornis frantzii
CCATTCTATGATTCTAAAAGATGTGAAGCACTTCATATGCCATTCCAATTTAATTTTTAACAAGCCATTTATATTATAAATTAAACCATACTGATGTTACTTCATGCCACTACCTTGGATAAAATGATTTTTGACTTACAAATATTAGTTTCTGCCACAAATTGTGTTTCTTTCTCCTGTGGGTAGAGCCCAGGGTGCCAACAATATTCTGGTGAAAGCTAAAATTACTCCTACAGTGACAGCAAGTGACAGACTTCAAAATATTGCCTATTAAAAAAAAAAAAAGATTTAAGGTTTCAGTTTTAACAGTGTCTAGAACAAGGCTTTCAGGAGTGAACAAGCTGCAATTCTTTGCTGGATGTAATTTTCAGGAGAATGTTTGACTGTGTGTGTGGTCTCAAAGACTCAGCCAGGTTTTTTCTCTAGCATAATGGAACAGACCACTGAGGTACAAATGCTCTCTTGGCCTCCTTTTGCTTTATCTCTGCAGCATTACATTTCTCTCTGTAATGTGGAATACAGTGATTTAAGGAGGAGAAAAAAAAAAAAAAACAAAACAACCCAAGTTTTGGCTTCCTAAGATAAAGATTATATTTTGGAGCAAATATGTCAGCATGTTATGCTTTTACAGGGCATTGTACATTAATTATATTGTATAAAAAGTATTATTGTTTAATAGAAACATTTATTCTTGAGTGGAAAAAAAAAAAAGGCTTATATTTTCTTGACAGAAAGATTGATGGTAACTAACCTTGTGTGAACTCTGACAAGTAGTAGCTCAGAAATGATTATTTTGACCTCTGCATCCATCTTATAATGGAAAGGCTTATCTTAGAATATATTATTTTTAACCTTAATTTCAATTTAAAATGAGAATTAATATGCTGACTATATTTTCATTTCATTGTCAGTATGCTAGATAAAAATAAAATACTCTTTCTTATCCTGCATGCTATTTTATAGCCATTCAGCTTTAGGATTCTAATGGCCTGCTGACCCTCCTTGCTGAGAAGCAGAGACTGAGAAAGGTTCTTGGACTATTTTTTCATTAAGTGGTTGCAGATTTATTTAAATTGATTGAAAGTCATCTCTAATTACAGGTAATCATAAAGCAATTGATGATAAGGAAAAGGTAGCTTTGGGCTGAATTATCAATCACCCCTGTTTAGTGCATTCTAATTACATTACCAACCATTCTTTCAGAAAAGGAATTTGGAACAGGAATAAATATTGATAAAAATAAGTATTGATAAAATTAAATGTTTGCCTACCTCTCTGTATCTCTGTTTCTCTTGTTTTACATACCTAGACCACTATACTGAGTGCAATATCATAGAATCATGGAATGGTAAGGTTGGAAGGGACCTCAAGGATCATCCAGTTCCAACCCCCTGCCATAGGCAGGGACACCTCCCACTAGCACAGGTCACTCAAGGCCTCCTCCAACCTGGCCTTGAACATCTACAGGGAGGTTGTGGAGCTTCCACAATCTCCCTGGGCAACCTGTGCCAGTGTCTCACCACCCCCACTACAAACAACTTCCTCCTAACATCCAGTCTAAATCTCCCCTCTGCCACTTCAAACCCATTGCCCCTTGTCCTGTCATTACAAGACCTTGTCAGTAGTCTCTCCCCAGCTTTCCTGCAGGTCCCCTTCAGATACTGGAAGGCTACTCTAAGGTCTCCTGGAAGCCTTCTCTTCTCCAGGCTGCAGAGCCCCAACTCTCTCAGCCTGTCCTCACAGCAGAGCTGCTGCAGCCCTCTCAGCATCTTTGTGGCCTCCTCTGGACCCACTCAAACAGTTCCATGTCCTTCCTGTGCTGGGGGCTCCAGAACTGCACACAGGACTCCAGGTGGGGTCTGATGAGAGCAGAGTAAAGGGGCAGAATCCCCTCCCTTGCCCTGCTGCCCACACTGCTCTTGCTGCAGCCCAGCACACAGTTGCTGTCTGGGCTGCACTCACACTGCAGGCTCATGTTGAGCTTTTCATCAACCCAGATCCCCAGGTCCTTTTCCTCAGGGCTGCTCTCAGCCATTCACCACCCATTACTTAAAAGCAACTTAGTGTAGACTACAGGGAAATAAAATGCCAAGTATTAACATGTTAATTGCACCTTTTAATCTGAGAAGAATGTGGAAGACTCTTAGGTTTAAAGCTGATTATTTACTGGATGCAAGTAGGAAGCTTGGAATATGTAATTGTGCTCTTCCATGGTGAAAAGATATGCTAGTATTTGGGTAATTTATTCAGCATTTATGCTTTCAGTTGGTAAAGCAAATAAAAATCCTTCTCCCAAGGAATTAACACCAGTTCCCCCCACCCCCCCCTCAATAAAAAAAAAGCCACAAGCACAACCAAACAACCTAACCCTCCAAACCCAGCAAAACCTCCAAAACGTAAACAAAAAACTCAAATGAACAACAGCAAAAAAACCCCAAACCCAAACCACCCTAACCCAGTTCTGTTCAGATGCCCACGTTCATGTTTTTCCGCTGGAAGAGATTGTGGGTGGTAATTGATTGCATTGTGTGGCCCAAAGAACTTCATGGTAAGTATTTTATCGAATAAAGCTTTGTATTACAAAGGGACTGTTCAGGTTGTAATTATCAACCTAAAATCAATATCACTTTCCCAGACTAGTACTTTATATGTAAGGGTATTCTTAAATACAATAGCATAATCAATAAACAACCGGACATTTTCCATTCTCAGTAATTAACTCCATCCAGTAGTTTTTCAAGGAACCTTCTGCTATCTGTGCTATTAATAAGAGTTCTGCTTCTTTTCATCTTGCTTGCTAAACGGAGCCAAAAAGACTGGACCAAAATTATGTTCAGATGGTGAATACATGTGACAGTTTGGGAGTTCCCTGCCCCCCCCCACTTTAAAATGACCCAAACTAATACTCAGCCGGCTGGAAGTTAAGAGATGAAGCTCTGTTTACAGCTCAGCACAATAGACAAGCAAATATATACAGTATAGACAGGAATATTTACAGAAATATACAAGTTTAAGGTAATACAGACACACAACTCCCCTCCCAGAGATCAGCGACCCCAGGAGGGGCTCCCAACCACCCTTCCACCTTCTCCCCACTCCCACACCTTACCCCAAGGTTTGGCTTATGCGCAAGGAGGATCGGCTGGGGAGGATTAGAAGTAAAGTGGTTAGTGAAGTTATTCAAGAGAGAGGAGAAGNAAAAAATATTCCAATTAGCTCAAACCAGCACAATACATCTAAGTCTTTCACTGCTCTGATTTCCTTTGGTGGCAAATAGATCTGTTGCCGTCGAAACGGAATTGCTGCCTTTTTTTTTTTTTTCTTTTCAAAAAGATAAATGTCAAATGAGGTTTTGGACAGGAACTAGAGAACCTTCTCTTCTACTTTGAGGAAAAACCTTTTTTATTAATGATGCCACTGAAGATCAAGTTTATTAACCTTTGTGGCTGCTGAAGGCACGCACAAAATGTTTGCGTATGCGTTTCTGACTTATTAGGTAATATACACTCCTGAGCTTTTATTTGGCTGATGGTCTGGGAGTGGCTGCTCAAAAGGTTAAGGCAGAGCTACTTTGTGATATTGAACTCAACAATATGCACTCTTTTTTTTATGTCACTGTCTCAGCAGATCTGACTTCTTCAGCAATTTTACAAGCACTGCAGGTAGTCCTTGTAGCACGGTCCAAAACCTGATGGGTAGTTGAGGAAAGCAATCACATCCCAGTCTGGGCAGCAAATCCAGCTTCCTCAGCCTCTCCAAACTGTTTTCTCCAGCTTCCCACCATCTTGTTGGTCCTCCATTAGATGAGCTCAACTTTGTCAACATCTTCCCTATGTGAGAAAATGGAAAGCTGGATATGGTGCTCCAGATGTCTCTCAGGTAGTCACCATCACTAATGGCATCCTTTGACCGTGTGATTATGTTCTAACTCATAGTCTTATCTTTTGCTTGTTAGTTCTCCCTAAAAAGGAGAGATAGACAGCAAAAAAGACTTCCAGATGTATGGAAGGATGAGACATTTTTCACTTTGCTCTAGCATAACTGTGCTGGGTTAACACAGCCTACTCTCAGAAGCCTCCCTCTCCCCACTTGCCTCCCTCTCCCCACTTGCCTCCCTCTCCCCACTTGCCTCCCTCTCCCCACTTGCCTCCCTCTCCCCACTTGCCTCCCTCTCCTCACTTTCTGAGAGGGAAAGTAACACAAAAATACCTCTGGGTTGAGATAAGGAAGTTTAATGTGGTGATAAAGATGCGCAATGACCTTAGCCTTAGCCCAAACCCAGAAACCAGAAGCAGCAACTCAACAAAGAAGCCTTTCAGGCTGCAAGCTGAACTTCAAGCCCAATGATTCTTTGTTTCAGCCAGCAGTTTTCATTTTGAAGCTGGCAGGATGGCAGCATGGTATTGAGTATCATCAGCAGATTCAGCTCAATCCATGACACTAATCAAGACTAAACTTAACAGGTTTAAGCCATCTATGTTATAATAGTCTCATATTCTTGACTGGACACAGCAGGATGCCTCTTCTGCCTTGATAAAAGGTGCATCTGCTGTCGTTATTGCTGTGGTTGTTTAAGAACTAAATTAAAAACCTGAGTTTGTTTTAGCTTCTAAGGAAAGGATGCATCAGTGCTGGAGGCATTGTTTTGGCTTTGTTTAAAAACAATATTTGGAAGTATCCTGATACAAGACAATTGAAAGTAATTTCTTGCTTTGAACTTTCTGTCAGGGAATGTTGTCATCATTCTGATTTGGTTTTAATCAGAATTTGTTTTAGAGTTAACAAGTGTGAAATGATTGGTTTTAAAGGGGAAAAGATCTATGGAACAAGCAAACAAAAAATAATCACATTTCTTGTATAGCAAGTTGCAGATAACCTATATATTATCTTTAAAGAAGGAAAAGTATCCTAAACTGCCAGTGAAGCGTGTTCATAAATGTTTAAACATACCAGTGACCGTGTTTAAAGTAATGGAGTACTTGCTTATAAACCTAAAAGGGTGTTGTGTGAGTGATTTACTTAATGGATTAAGTTAGTTTGGTTGGATTCTGTCTCCAGGTTAAAGATAACATAACTGCTTTCAAAGTCTTTCCAAACCCACTGTCTATCTGACATTATTTAAATTACATTGTTGAGTAATGTGTGGTTATGCTGAAAGGTTTTTGGGGTTTTTTTCCAACAGAGGAATCACAAGCAGGGGTTTTTCTTCAGTGTTAGTGGGGAATCGCTGGTTGTGTTTTGAAGGAAATTTTATACCAGTCTTGAAAAGGTGATGTTGTAAATCATGCTTTTCTCAGAGGTAGGAGGAGGTTTGGGGTTTGGTTTATATGCTTGATTTATCCTGTGGGCTGTAGGCAGGTGAAATGTGTTTGTGACCTAAGCACTTCTGTCGTTGTTTCTGTAATTTCTATAGGTAATGTGGTGCACTCTCATTTTATTTCTATTTAATTTTTGTGACCTCCATCATCCTCACTTGCCAGTGTGTAAGCTCACTAAAATTATTATCCTGGTTTTGGCATCCTCTTGTCTGTATCTGGCTGCCAGTCCCTCACATCCTACATAGCATTCAGTGCCTGTGCTGATCCTTCCTGTCTCTGGCATGGCCTTAGACGTGCTGCAGTTTCATGGCTTGGATACAGCATTGTCCTTCAGTCTCCATGTAAACCCAGCTCACCTGTTTACTGAGGAACCTCCACACATCTAACTTTTCTCATGGCCTTTGCAAAACCACATTCTTCATGGTCCTGTTCATATGGAGAATTCCTGGCTCCAAGGCATTCAAGCTACTTCCCAAGATGCAGGTTCTCAATGCCAGCCCACATGGCATATAACATTAGAAAGAAAAGTGCTGTGGATGGTTTTGTTTGTTTTGTTTTTTTTTTAATTTCTTTTAAAGAACTGTGCTATATTTGTTGATAATGAGGTACTGGGTGCCTGAGGACTTGATAGATGAAAGTACAGCTGATGTGACCACACCAAGTTAGGAGCATGTGTCAGCCTCTTAAGAGGGCAAAAAGGCTCTGCAGAGAGACCTGGACAGGCTGGAGAGATGGGCACAGTTTAGTGCTATGAGTTTTAACAAGCACAAGATACTGCACTTTGGGCACAACAACCCCAAGCTGTGCTACAGGCTGGGGACAGAGTGGCTGGAGAGCAACCAGGCAGAGAGGGACCTGGGGCAACTGGATGGCAGCTGAANAGCTACCTGAAAGGAGGTTGTAGCCAGGTGGGGGGGATTGCTCTCTTGTCACAGGCAGCCAGCAATAGGACAAGGGGACACAGCCTCAAGTTGTGCCAGGGGAGGTCTAGGCTGGATGTTAGGAGGAAGTTCTTGCCAGAGAGAGTGATTGGCATTGGAATGGGCTGCCCAGGGAGGCGGTGGAGTCCCCATCCCTGGAGGTGTTCAAGCAAAGCCTGGATGGGGCACTTAGTGCCATGGTCTGGTTCATTAGAAGATGTTAGGTGATAGGTTGGACTTGATCTCAAAAGTGATTAATTCTGTGACTCTGTGGATCTGTGTCATACAACACTTCTCTGGCAGTAGCTTCTCTGTCCTTACTGTGAGCTGGCTCCAGGATAAGACCATTTAGATTGTGTGCAAGAAAATCCTAAAGGAACTGTAAAAACTGGGTGCTTCCCAACATTTCCTTTGCTTTTTAGACAGCCCTGGTTCAGTCTGCTAACGTGATTTGTGTTAAGGAGTGTGTTTGAATTGTTTTAATGCTGAGCTGAATAAATCTTAATACAATTTACCTGTATCCCTTAATGAAGTTTTAAATGCCTTTATGAGTCATTCTGTTACCTGTACAGCCATCTTCTAGGGAATTAATTGAATTTATGCCAGATGGGACTTAAAACATTCAGAAGGTCTGCAGAATAATTGTAATAGGTTTTGGTTTGGAATATGATAACCCAGGGACATTTTACTTCCTCAAGATAACCCAGCATATATAGTTCTGTCTCAATCTGAAGATAGGATCTTCAATTCCTCTCTCTTCCCCCAACCAGGAAAAAGATGAGAAGTGCAGAAAATGAGTATTTTGCAGTGGATACTCTTATTTGCATACATTTCTTGCATATGGGAGCATAAAGTTTTGAAATGTGTAGGCAAGCAGGATGCTTGCAGAAATAAATACAGTAAATGCTTTTTAATGGCTTACCATAAATACGATGTAACCGACTCAGTGCTGTGGTGTCCACATTTCTTCTCCATGAATGTTAAAATTTGTGCTTCCTCTGGTGATGAGAGAGGATTTTATTGTTGTTATTTGGGGCGCAGGAAGAAATTCATATTTTTAATCTGCATTGGTAGGAAGAGTACAACGAGAGGGAGAGCAGAAAGAATCCCTGGTGTTTTAAAAGCCTTGGGAGTTGTTAATAAAGCAGAAGGTTTTACTTAAAACTAAGTGGGGGGTTTGGGTTTTTTTTCTCTTCTTTTTGGGGTGTAAGAAATTCTCACCAAATTTGGCCATGACAAGTGGAATTCACAGCAGATACTGGCACTGGTGTAGAGAAGGCAGATGGAAGGAGGACTGTTGAACAGAACTTCCCTTATATTTGGTATTATGTATTAATAACTTATGCCCCGTCCTTTGGGGTAGTGGGATGGAGTTAATGTCTTCATAGTAGCCCAGATGGTGTTGTGTTTTGAATTCATGATTAAAATGGTGTGTTGATAACCCACCACTGTTTTGGCTGTTGCTGAGCAGTGCTTGCCCACTGGCAGAGCTGTTTCTTACAGCTGACCTGAAGTGGCCAAAGGGACACTGCAACCCCTAAAACGTTGTGCTTGGCAATAACCTCTCCCAACCTAAAAACCCCAAACCGTGAAAACCCAAACAATGTGTGAGGGGGGTTGCTTTCCAAAGTAGCTGTTGCTTAGAGACTGGTGGGGGGCATCAGTCTGCTTGTGGGAGGTGGTGAGTGGTTGTCTTTGCATCACTTACTTGTTCTCTCTGCCTGTCTCCCTCACTTATTAAACTATCTTTATCTTCTATGAGATTTCTCACTTTCACTTCATTCTCTCCCTCATCCTGTTGTGGGGGGAGTAGAACAAGTGGCTGTGTGGGTGCTTAAGTGCTGGCAGGGACCTTCATCATTGAGGGTTACTCAATCTACAGTAAGCATAAAACAAAACAGAAAGAAAACCCTCGACCAACAAAACCAGTTTGATTTTTATAAACAAAATAAGTAAGCATCAACAAGAGCATATGTAATATATTTAGTCTGTTATCTAGTTGACTGGAATTGCCCCTGAGGAGATGCAAAGGTCTTGTAGCTGGTAGGATTTGGTTTTGTTCAAAACAGAAATGTGCCTTAGACTTTCTTTGGTAGGTTGTGAAACCTTACTCTTTTCCTAGAAGGTGGGATGCAAATGTCACCATTCCAGTTTACAAGGAGTGTGAAGATCTGTTCTAGTGGGAGGTGTCCCTGCCCATGGCAGGGGGTTGGAACTGGATGATCCTTGAGGTCCCTTCTAACCTTACCATTCTATGATTCTTTATAAGTGACTGACCCAAGATGTTAGGGCCAGTTGATATTAGTAGTTTTAATGATGTTGAAACAAGTTGTGTGGAAAGCTGTTTTTTTTTCTGAGGAAAACCTTTGCATTACAAGACTTGCATTATTTGTGTGATGAACAAGCTGGCTTGGGGTATTTTGTATGCTGCTGCTGATCAATGCTTTGTATTATTTCCCTTTCTTCATAGGGAGGCAAATATCTCCAAATCAAAAGCTTGGTGCAGGGTTCCTTGATCTTAGGGAAGCCTTTGATTCCCAACAAAGGAACCTGTCTAGCTACAAGATGTTTGAGGGAAGAATTCAAGTTAATTTGAAGCGTGTGTGTGTGTCTCCTCATGCAGCTCAGACAAGGTAGCAGACCATTAAGAATGTAGATGTGTGACCAAGGTAGTTATTGAGTAAATAAGGTTTTCTTTTCTTTCCATTTCTGATCGATGAGAAAACACACAATTAATGCACAATGAATAAAGAAATTATGTCAGAGAATTCTAGGTGAGAACAGTAAACTCCACTCCCCTGCTATTATGTGTTTCCATCCTTTCAATTCCTTTACACATTCCTGATTTATTTATTTGTGCTTAGCTGAGAAAGATTGTGAGCTGACACTGACTTGGCAGTAATGGGATTGCAATAATCAGAGTAATTTACCAAAAGATACGTTTTGGGTTTTTTTTTTCTTCCTTCTCTCAACATAAACCTATTTATTCTAGAGGGGAAAAAGAAGTGACTCATCAACTTGGTCAACTCACTTTCTCAAGAATTTTTTTTCTGTGCTTTTTTCAAAGGATTTTATCATAGAATCACAGAATGGTAAGGTTGGAAGGGCCCTCAAGGATCATCTAGTTCCAACTCCCTGCCAGGGGCAGGGACCCCTCCCACTAGCACAGGTCACTCAAGGCCTCCCCCAACCTGGTCTTCAACACCTCCAGGGAGGGAGCAGCCACAACCTCCTTGGGCAACCTGTGCCAGTGTCTCACCCCCCTCACTGCAAACAACTTCCTCCTAACATCCAGTCTAAATCTCCCCTCTGCCACTTCAAACCCATTGCCCCTTGTCCTGTCATTGCAAGACCTTGTCAATAGTCCCTCCCCAGCCTTCCTGTAGGCCCCCTTCAGATCCTGGAAGGCTACTCTAAGGTCTCCTGGAAGCCTTCTCTTCTCCAGGCTGCAGAGCCCCAACTCCTTTCAAGTTCTCTTCCTTTGTTGTACTGGTGGTCAGGGGAAACAGCAAATTTTCATTTGGTTGACAGTGGCCCCAACACCTGGCATAAGCACAGAGTACTGTAAATCAAATCTAGGTCAGTCCCCTGGGAAACAGTAATTCAAGTCCTTGTGTTATGCTTAAGAAGGTGAATGAGTGAGTGAGTGAGATGTGCTGTCAGAAGGAGGTTATGAATTTGTATGTTGAAGTAGAATAGTAAAAGCTCATGGTGTCTCCTCCCTGTCCTCCCAGCCAAGGAAGAATTGCTGTCCTGGCTGAAGTCTGTGACATCTTTGCCTTCAAGACTTAGTTCACTATTTGAATGCAGAAGGAGCCTGTCAAACTGAACGAGACAAGGAGCTGATTCTTTGTCTTGTTTGGGTTTTTCCTTCTTTTGGGTCCTGCCCCTAGGTAGGCACAATCCCAAGCACAACTCCAGGCTGTGTGGTGAATGGCTGAGAGCAGCCCTGAGGAAAGACCTGGGGGTCTGGGTTGATGAAAAGCTCAAGATGAGGCTGCAGTATGAGTGCAGCCCAGACAGCAACTGTGTGCTGGGCTGCAGCAAGAGCAGTGTGGGCAGCAGGGCAAGGGAGGGGATTCTGCCCCTTTACTCTGCTCTCATCAGACCCCACCTGGAGTCCTGTGTGCAGTTCTGGAGCCCCCAGTACAGGAAGGACATGGAACTGTTGGAGCAGGTCCAGAGGAGGCCACAAAGATGCTCAGAGGGCTGCAGCAGCTCTGCTGTGAGGACAGGCTGAGAGAGTTGGGGCTCTGCAGCCTGGAGAAGGCTTCCAGGAGACCTTAGAGTAGCCTTCCAGTATCTGAAGGGGGCTCCAGGAAGGCTGGGGAGGGACTATTGACAAGGTCTGGGAATGACAGGACAAGGGGCAATGGGTTTGAAGTGGCAGAGGGGAGATTTAGACTGGATGTTAGGAGGAAGTTGTTTGCAGTGAGGGTGGTGAGACACTGGCACAGGTTGCCCAGGGAGGTTGTGGCTGCTCGCTCCCTGGAGGGGTTGAAGACCAGGTTGGAGGAGGCCTTGAGTGACCTGTGCTAGTGGGAGGTGTCCCTGCCTATGGCAGGGGTTTGAAGCTAGATGATCCTTGAGGTCCCTTCCAACCTTATCATTCTATGATTCTATGAACTAGACAGAAGGTAGAATCTCAAAGATATCTGCTCAGTCCATGTTAGTTTCTTCAGACTTAGAGGATAGTCCAAGCCTGTAACATCTCTGAACTTCACAGCATGCAATCTGTCAAACCCAAGTGTTACACACCCTGAGGCAGCAACGGCTAGGGAACAGTATTTGGAAGGTAACATAAATATCAGCCATGTCCTTGCTAAACTTGAGAACACTCATTAAGCATCTGCTTTAATTTCTCTTTTGCTTTGCTGGCATATGAACAAGGATGCAAACTGTCTTGCAGAGCTGGCATTAACCTGTAATGTTAAAAAGTGAACAACAAAGTCAAACCATGCATATGGTACAGGTTCTCTTTGCTTAAAACTTTGGTTAGTCTTGCTAAGAACCTGTCAACTGGGGCAACCCTGCTGGTTTCCCAGTGCTGTAGTGTGCATGCAAACTCTGTGAGCTGTCTCTGAAGATGATTAATGTTACCTTGTGCTTCATCTTGGATTTAAGGAACATTTTGGAAGAGGAGTGCAAAATGCTAAATGCATGAAGAGATTTCCTTTCAAACCTGGATCATACCTAGACTGTTCAGTCTTCCTGGCAGCCACAGTGTTTGTGTTTTGTGGGTTGTACTTGAGTTTGAGTGCTCTTCCAGCCATGCAGCTCATCTTGCCATTGAATTAGCTGTGAAGCATGGTGTTAACTTTGGGTCTAGTCTGAAACGTAGGAGTGCATCCAGGATGAGTGCTGTGTTATAAATAGAGTAGCTCTGCAATTAATTCTGAATCATCATATACAGTTGGAGGGATTTTCCTTGTAATACTTACAAGCAGGGGTTTTGTTTAAATCCTTTTTCTCCTCATGTCTTCCCCACATTGTGCCAAACTTGGCTTGTCCCAGCTTACTGACACAACAGGCAATACAACACTCAAGGCTTCCACAACTGTGGAAACATCAAGCAAGTAAAAATGAATTGTGTTCCAGGTCCTAAAAGTAATACTCTGAAATTGTTTTCAGACACTTTGACCAGAAAAATACACAGAAAATTGTATTCTTAAGCACCTACAGGAGGCACAGGAAGATTCTGAGCCCAGCACTATGTAACATAACCCTTCTGCTCCAGAAATGTGGTATTGATGCAGCGAGGATATGAGCCAGCCTGTCACCTTCCTTCAGGGCTGTAGTCCCTGGACCATTCTCTCTTAATAGTACAGCCAGAAAGGAGACCTGGCCCTCTGGGTAAGCTCCCAGGCATAAATCTGGCTGGATTCTACTCTAACAGTCAAGTCTTGTGTTTTATCTGCAGACTAGAGTTTGCAGAAGCCACAGAAGCTGTTTACAGGGTTGACATTCATCAAGAGCATTCTCTTCATGCTTTGTTCGCCTCTAAAGCTTTTATGGGCGGTGGAATGAAGAGTGAATGCCCTGTTTTAAAGTTCTGGATGTGAGCTTAGGGAGTTTTATTTAAACTTGGTGTAACAGAGTGCTTTTTAATATTTAGGATTAAGATAACAAACTGCAACCTCATCAAGTACATTTTGACCTAAATACAAACCAGTCTGAAACGCCAGGTATTCTTAGTAAGCACTTTGCTTCGGCTTCATCTGAAACCCTCAGTACAGAGCTTCAAGGAGATCTGCCAGGGATCCTGCAGAGCTCTATCTTCCCATCTCTCAGTTTAAATGGTGCTAGAGAAAGTACTTCTGCACATAATTCAGGTGTTACTGCAGTGTTTTTGAATTCAGGTGTTACTGCAGTGTTTCGCTGAAAGTTTCTGCAAGACCCTTCACAACACACAGGAGCAGAAAGGTGTGGTGGGAGGAAGCAGCTGACAAGTCCTCATATGACTGGCAGCGCTTGTGCTAGTTTTGAAGGTTTAAGGTTCACTTTAGAATCATGGAATCAGTCAGGCTTGGAAGGGACCACAGGGGTCATCTAGTTCCACCCCCCCTGCCATAGGCAGAGACACCCTACCCTAGATCAGGCTGCCCAGAGCCTCATCCAGCCTGGCCTTAAACACCTCCAGGGATGGGGCCTCAACCACCTCCCTGGGCAACCCATTCCAGGCTCTCACCACTCTCATGGTGAAGAACTTCCTCCTCGTGGCCAGTCTAAATCTCCCCACCTTCAGCTTTGCTNCATAGGCAGAGACACCCTACCCTAGATCAGGCTGCCCAGAGCCTCATCCAGCCTGGCCTTAAACACCTCCAGGGATGGGGCCTCAACCACCTCCCTGGGCAACCCATTCCAGGCTCTCACCACTCTCATGGTGAAGAACTTCCTCCTCGTGGCCAGTCTAAATCTCCCCACCTTCAGCTTTGCTCCATTCCCCCTAGTGCTGTCACTACCTGATAGCCTAAAAAGTCCCTCCCCAGCTTTTTT
>VWYK01093683.1:15633-26865 GCA_013399775.1 Semnornis frantzii
TAAGTCAAGATTATTTTTTTTATTTTTTCCATATCCTTTGACCTTCTTGAAGGTTTTTCTACTCTGTTCTGCTGCCTGATTACTTAGGGATTCACTGAGCAGTTTTCTTGAAGGCTATTCTTTCTGCTGGCCATTGGCATGAAAGTGCATCTGTCTGAGTGAAACCTCTTTGATCTTTGTAAAGAGAGCTCTGTAAAGATAGATTAAAAAGAAAGCTATCAGGCCTCTTTTTTCCCAATGAAAATACTGCTTAGGATTTCAAGTCAGATAGTATTTTGGGTGGGGTTGTTTGGTTTTTGGGGGATCAAGACTTGGAGTTGTGAACACAGCTTTTTTTGTTATTATTCTTAAAGCAAAACCTCGAAATAGTTGAATGAGTGGTGCCCTTTGGAAAGGAGATAAAAAAAACCAACAAACAAACCACAAAACCCTCAAGCCAGACCTCTGTGGAACATTTTATGCTAGTTAAAATCCAGAGGGATGATGAATCTAGTACCCTCCGGACAAAATTATGTTTAAACACACTTAGAGGGAGCTTGATTCCAATAAAGTAATTAAACCAGAATATGTCTCTAAGTAATTTGAGTTTAACTTTACACTGAGGTGCCCATGTTCATAAAATTTGCTCTTGCAAGTTTAAAAAAGAACCCCAAAAAATTAAATTCAATGAAATTAAATTGTAGCTGTGTACCTCCAATGCCTTTAATTTGAAAATGTGTGTTTACACTTTCAATTCCTTTGAGATCCTGTGTTTGTCCTGGGTTAACACAGCTCGCTCTCACAAGCTTCCCCCTCTCCCCCCACACACAGGAGGGAAGATAACCCCCAAAAAAAACCCCAAAACAACCACCCTCTGGGTTGAGATAAAGAGCTGAGATAAAGAGTTTTACTGGAAATGATATAATGACTGCTATGACCTTAGCCTGTTTGCAGAATAGAGCAGCGAAAAGGAGAAGCCGCAGCAGAAGTCAGCAATAGAACAGGTTCCACCCACCCCAGCGTGCAGCAGTCAGCCCAGCTGAAAACACCAACACCCCAAACCCAGGAACCAAAGGCAGCAACTGGAACAAGAAGCTTCTTAATGTTACCATCTGAACTTCAAGCTCCCTGGTACTTTGCTCCAGCCAGCACTTTCATTTTGAAGCTGGCAGGATGGCAGCATGGGACTGAGTGTCAGGAGCAAATTGAACTCAACTCATGATGTACTGAAATTTGAAATAATCTGCCCTCCTCTTTAGCCCCCTGAAAACAGTCACTTGGCATCCAGGAGTTCTGAGTATCTGCTTTGAGGGTGGGGAAGGAAGGATTTTTAAAGTAACCTAGCCATTTGTATATTGTTCAGCAGGGATGAGCTGCAGATCTGCTTTGTGATTTCCTCATCATACAATCATAGAATTGTAAGGTTGGAAGGGACCTCAAGGATCATCTAGTTCCAACTCCCTGCCATAGGCACCTCCCACTAGTACAGGTGATGTGATTGACTTAATTGGGATAATTTGAAAACAGGAATTTTTCATACAAAACAAAACAAGTTATTGCACCCTGTATAAATAAAGGGACTTCAGTCACCACTGCAACACAGCCACTACCAGTCAGATACCAGTTGTACATTTCATGTGAGTGTTGGGTCCTCCAGTTGTGCAGTTCTGGGACACTTTCTGTGAGCTAAAATGTTTGCTTTTTATTTTCACATTCCATAGGTGTCTTAGTGGTCACTCTTTAGTAATTAGTCCTTTTTACTTTAGTTGCTGCTGAGATCAATTCCTACTCTGTCTCAGAAACATAAATGGCTCCAGCTCTGAGTGTCAAGAGGCACAGGACCTCTGTTTAAGATTTACCAAAAGGGACATACTAAGACAGTATACAAAATCAATTTGGGTACTTAAAAGACCACTTGATCCACTATTTTCTGTGTTCTAATGCATCAGTCTGAATTTCTTCACCTTCTAATAAGTCTACCTCACCTTAGTCAACCAGCTCTAAGCTGGTTTAGGTGGTGGCAAACCAGCCTCTTATTCCAAAGGCTTTTTTGGTGACGTCCTCTTTCCTGATCACCGTGGATTTAGCAGGCTTCTCTGCATGGTGCTGTGTGTAATAAATATGCATGCAATATGAAAGGAACAATCTTGGAGCTACAGGACATAAATACCACTCAAAGACAGTAGGTTTTGCCTTCCTGCTTTTATGCTGGATCTCTGGAGTTTTAGAACATTCTCTATTTGTTTTTTGTTTTCCTGAGAAAACCAATGTAATTTAATCAGTGAAATGAATCAATTAATCCTTTAAACCACTAATGACTCCAAAGATAGGTTTCACTACTAACTTCAGGGCTGCACTGTTGCTAACACTTTCCCTTCTCGAGAAACAACTTCTGAGATTTAGAAAAGGAAATATTTGTGTAACAATAGCTGCATTTTGCTTCCCTTTCTCTAATTTCATTCCAGTACAACTGCAAGTTAGGGAAATCTGATGAATATTGCTTGCTGAAAGGAGTTTTTATTACTTGTAATGTATGAGTGGTTTTATTGTCCTTAGTGTTAGTAATTAGTTAACCCAACTGTTTTGATTTTTGTGTAGAAGTGCTTATTAATTGTTCTATCATGAGAAGGATGAGCAGGGTCCAAATGCCCTATCAATTCATTTCAACCTGAAAAAAAATTTCTTGTAATTAGTTTGGCAAGAGGAATGACTGAAATTAGCTACTAATGAGAAGATAAGTATAGTAATCTTTTCATGATATAAAACTCTGATTGTCAGTAGGTAGTAATAGGAATTGAGAGTATATTTCATGGGACCTTACTTCTTTGTGTGAAACCATTAACATCATCTGATAATGTAAATTGGGTTATTTCACACCTGTGTTTCTATCAGTGACTGCTAACCCTCCAGCCACAGATACCGATAAGATTTGGCTAATTAGAGAGTCATTAATGAAGTAAAGAATATGAGCAATCAATTATGGCTTGTTTTAGTAATCCAAACAAAAAACTTAATTGCATAAATTTGTCTTCTGCCTTCAGATTTTGACAATGTATTTGTGAAGCATGGCAAGAATGTCAACACTTTGTAAGCAGCAGGTGTGACCTATACAAGTTTTTCTCATGTTCAGTTGCAAATTGCCTGACTTGTGATATGCAATGATAGATTAATAGCTCGTTAAAATCCACTTTTTCTGTAAACAACAACTTCACATTCCCTCTTCGGGTTCATTCTATGTGCATTATTTACACGATGAGGAGTAGCTCATGTCTCTTTTTTAGTAGTTCAAACACTGCTGCATAAACAAAGTCATAGAATCATAGAATGGTAAGGTTGGAAGGGACCTCAAGGAGCATCAAGTTCCAACCTCCTGNGGCTACTCTAAGGTCTCCTGGAAGCCTTCCCTTCTCCAGGCTGCAGAGCCCCAACTCTCTCAGCCTGTCCTCACAGCAGAGCTGCTGCAGCCCTCTGAGCATCTTTGTGGCCTCCTCTGGACCTACTTCAACAGTTCCATGTCCTTCCTGTGCTGAGGGCTCCAGAACTAAGTCAAACATTTCCTCATGCTCCACACTTCAGATTTGAATCTATTGTTCCTAGACTTAGGAACTGCACCTCTTGTGTTTTCTTGCTCCTTCTCTGCAGAGGTCTCTGTGCTAAAATAAGGTTTCATGCTGATTGCTTCTTATTTATGTTTCTGTAAATTGCCTCATGTTAAAAGTAAGAATAATAATAAAAGTTTTCATTCCAAGGAATGGAATTGCTATCAGTGCCTTTTAGCTCTATTAGCTGTGCAGTGGTAACTCGACTGAAATGTACCTTCCTGTACAAGTAATGCTCCCTTATTTCTCTGTTTCTTCATGGTTTGCTTCCCTTCACACTTAAGCCACCCTTTTACTAGTGAGGCATACAACTGCTAATATTTGGTGCAAAGTAGGAGGAAGATTGTCTGTCAGCAGGACCATGTTCAGAATGCAGCAAAGCTTTCTGGATGCAGAAGCAGCTGTGAAATAGCATTTAAGATGCTGCTGGTTGGGTGGGTGGAAAGGCAGCTTTTGGTACCAGCTGTAGGAGCTGTTGGAAGGAAGAAATGCAGGAGGGATTTGTAGGAGGCACAGGATGCACACTATTCCTACCCGTACACTTCTTGTGTGCTGTCTAGCAAAGGCATTCAGCCCATTGTTATGCCAAAATAATAATGCCAGCCCCCTGAAATTAAAGTAGCTTTTCTGATGAGTAAATGTGATATGGGAGAAGGTTGCTGTGAAGATATTGCTTGGTATTAAATTGGGTGAATTTGTAATTGCACTTTCCCAGTTTATCTTGGAGATAAAAATGACCAACTTTTGTATCACAGTACAAATAGGGGTGGCTATGGTCTGAGTACACTCAGGGATGCTAAGATGAACTTAGAACTTTTTCTCATTGCTCAGAACATTGTGGATATCTCAGTATGCAAACTCAAAGATATATTAATATTTTTTTAAGTTCTTTCTCCCTTAATTTGTGTGCTTAAAGAGCTCGTACTAGGGATGCGGGCAGATATATCTTCTAATACTATACCATTTTATAATATCTATATAACAGATAAGAATTATTTTGAGGCCATGACACACTGGTATTGCTACCAATAATTGGAAGAGATTTGCTGTACTGCAGTGGAATGATGAACTTTACTTCCGTTGCTAACTGATTAAAACACAAGGGAGGGAGATGTTCTTATCATTGCACAGTCATTTTTCAGAGCAGGATTTCACACTAAATAGCTCAGGTGAGAATGAGACAGCTTGTTCTGAAGTGAATGCCCAGAGCTGTCACAGAATGTTGGTGGTGTCCTTGAGGAAATGTCCCCAGTGTCAGTCGGTCGCTGTAAGAAATCTCTTTCCAAATGGTACTGTACACGTAGTGTCTGCTAGGTGTCGACACTGAAACCCCTGACAAACTGCTTCATTTGAGGGTTATTTTGGTCAGAGAACTACTAAATCTGCTTTCTGTTCCAAAAATTGTTGCACTTAAACGTTGGCACAGAATCACAGACTGCTTTGGGTTGGAAGGGACCTTTAGTGATCATCTAGTCCAAACCCTGTGCGGTGAGCAGGAACATCTGCAACTGGAGCAGGTTGCTCCTAGCCCTGTCAAACCTGACCTGAAATGTTTCCAGGGATGGGGCATCAACCATCTCTGAGCAACCTGGACCAGTGTTTCACTACTCAGTGTAAAATATTTCTCCTCTCTTTTAGTTTAAAGCTGTTAACTCTCATCCTGTGGCAACAGACCTTGCTAGGAAGACTGTCCCTAAGTTCCTCAAGAAAGTCCTCGTCCCGAGTTTGAAGAAACAGTTTCAGAAATTAGTATCTAAATATCTCATAGTATTTAGTGCCAATAGTTAACAGTGACAGTTAATAGCATTCAGTGTTCCATTGTTTGAGGATTTTGATTATTAAACAAGTTTTTGTTGAAGTAAAAGACAGGTAAAATTCTAGAAAAGCAACTTTAATGGTTTAGCTGATAAGAATAAACTGATGAAGATGAAGCAAGCCATGAATACTTAAAATTTGTCTCCAATCTCTCTTTTAGCCAGAGATGTTACAGGTTGCCCAGGGAGGCTGTGGCTGCTCCCTCCCTGGAGGTGTTCAAGGCCAGGTTGGATGAGGCCTTGAGTGACCTGTACTAGTGGGAGGTGTCCCTGCCTCTGGCAGGAGGTTGGAACTTGATGATCCTTGAGGTCCCTTCCAACCTTACCATTCTATGATTCTATGTACAACAAAAGCTTTTGCAGAAAAAAAAAAAAAAAGTACCATTAAATGTTTTCCTCCATGAATGTACTGAACAGGAAGCTTGAAAAACATCCTTCCATTAAAGCCAGTTATGCCCATTGGGTACGAAGCACCAAGAGGTTAATATACTTAGATCTAATTGCTGCATGGTTTCCTGTAAGTGCTGTTGGGTTTTTATTTGTGTTGAAGGAATAATCAGGAATGATGTATGATGCATTTCCTTCTTGTCTGTTTTTTTTTTTTCTTTCTTATTTTTTTCCCCCTAATATTTGGGTTTTGGCTCCAATTAGCTGTGAAATCTCCCTTCAGTGAAATTATCACAAGCGTGGCGTGGGCTTGTCAGTAGCTGCTCAGTTCTATAGCTACTGGGCTGCCTTAGCTAGGCTTAGTAACCAAGATACTAAATGTCTCTTAAAGAGACTAGGAATAATTTAGGTTAATATTCCTCATCATCAAATGGCAGCTAGAGGGAAGAATAATGATTCTGTTTACATTCCCCCATTCTCCTTTATCTTTTCAGAGGACAACTGTCTTGCTGAGCTGTTGAAAGATCTTTGTTACTTCCATGTGTCATCACATCCTGATGTGAAAATAAGTATTGTATTACTATTTTTATATCTATTCATTTGCTTAGTTGGATCTAAAGAAATTATTCCAAGTTGTCCTGTTTTCTTTGCCATCTGGGAAGGACCTCATGGTAGGTTGTATTTTTAAGCCCTTATTTGTTTGCTCCTAAAGTCTAACAAAGTTCACAGGTCCTTATTCCAAGAGAAAATGTCTCCATGCCATCAAGGGTCCCTGTTGTATTTGTCAAACTCCATACCCCAATTACAGGCTGTCATCCCTTTGTCCTAAAAAGTAAACTACTCACAAGATCTGCTCTTAAAACCTAGCCTATTATTTAAAAAAAAAAATAAATAGAGATAGGAAGATCTTTCAAAGCAGCCAGATACAAACCTTTAATTACCAACCATTCAAGGAATATCATACTGTTGTCCTCTGCAGATTGAGCCAAAGCAAAACAGTATTTGAGGCAGGGCTGTGCAGTGTATCTTCCAATAGTCCTTTGTTGAAGCTACAGAGCTGACTGAGGAATAAATACAGCAAGGTGACTATCAAAGACATCCTGGATGTTTAGTTTACCAAATACAAACTGAAGGTAAGATAAGGATATGTCTACTCTACAAATAGGATCTGACCAGCATCAAAGCATGCAAAGAGTTCTTGGGTCCAACATTACAGTAACTAGATGCTAGTTTAGCCATAAATAGCTGCAGCAGCCCAATGCTTTGCCTTAGATAGCCACCAACCTGCTTCATCAAGTTCTTTCACAGATTTTCTCAGTCACAGCAGCTTTGTGCTTCTGTGCATATGCTGTTCCTGGTACCTAAGCTTGGGAGTTAAAAGCTGTTGTCACATTTAGCACAGTAGCACAAATATACCCAGTACTGCCAATGTCCTTTGGCATTTCAGTTCCAGCTTGTGAATCACCTCTTACATAGCCAAACTGAGAGACAGAGTATGGAGGAGTCCTTTCAGTCATGTTTGAAGCAGTTTCTCCTCCAGATGTCTTCTGCCATGACACCGAGTGCTGTGTTTTGCCTGCCTTCAGATTGTCTGATTGAGATCCAGCTGCTGGCTTTGTCCCATAGCCTTTCTGAAATGTCAAGATCCCATCAGTCTTTTAATATAAGTTGCTGATTTATTGAGCAGTGTTTCAGCATTACACCTGCTGAATGCAAGGGAATAAGGTTATTGACTAGAAAATGCTCTTTTCTTTTTCATTTCTATCTCCCCTGCATAGCTTACGTATCCCCAACCTCTCCATTTAATAAAAGTTAAACTATCTTTTGTGTATGAGACTCATCTCTCCACCTGTGAATGAGCACTAAAGCATTTTTCTTTGTTCATGTACCACAGAAAACACTTTTTTTTTCCTTTTCTTTTCTTGCATTCCAACTTTGCTTCTCAATCCTGTAGAGAGAACTATATTAGAAAATCAACTTGGCAAAGAATAGCATTTCCCCTCTGACAAGTTTTTTGTCATTAATAACTGCTGAAGAGATGAAATACTTTAAAGATTTTTTTTTCCTGAGCATAAACTAAGAGAAAAAAAAACCCCACATATTTCTACCTTTTAGTTAGATGCTGTACCTTAACACTGATGGTTGGTCTAGTCCCTAATATCCTCTGAACGTTATGTAGCCCTCGACTGTGGCTTTAAACTCTTTCTCAAGGGGAATAAGATTAACACTTTCTCATATTATTACTCATTTATTGATTTCTTTTAATACATGCAGAAATGAGAGAACAAAGAAAGCTGTTTTGCTCAGGGTGAGTGGAACAAGTTGGTGGTAACTATATAGAAAGAGAAAAACAAGTCTTTATTACTGCTTTAATGCTGTGTCGATGGCTAATGGCAATGTGAAGTGGAATAACAGACTCACATGTATGCTCCCAAGGTTATGAAGTAGCTAGTCTTAGTTATTTCCAAAATAACAGGAGAGAAGCCTTAACTGACACAAATTTGGCTAAAATTAGTGGCCATTATTGCATGAACCAGAAACTTAATTTGGGAATAGGAATAAGCACAAAATGTGGTGGTGTTCTTTTCAGATCTCAACCACTCTTAATGCATGTAAGTGGCCATCAGGTCTCTTCTTTCTGCCGAAGGTCTGTGCTGTGTGGAGCCCCCAGTGCATTATCCACTTTGTTGAGAGTTCAGTTTATGTTTCAAAGCCATAAAATTGAAGGAGAACCTTTCTAGTGAATTTAACAGTGTTGTATATTCTCCTATAGTCTTCCTAAATTCCTCTGAGTGACTTTTATGCTCTACATACTTTCAGTGCTTTCCTGTGATGTCTGCTTTTGCTTAGAGGAAGATGTCAATGAGGCATTCTCTGGTTTGTATCCTCAGTATTGAATTTGTTAATCATTTTCTCTGTCTCTACCCTGCTCCCATGAAGACTCCTTAGGCTCACCTGCTAATTTAATGGATGCATGGATGCTCTTCAGGAAGGTGTGTGTGTAGGAGGATGTATCAGTGGAAAGTCTTGTTCATTTAAAAAAACCTTAATTTAAAAACTGTAAATAGAAACACAGAGCAGGGGTTCTGAGAAATTTGAATGTGTGTGTGCATGGATTATGACAGTGCTTACTATACACAATCTTATACCTTCAGGTTTTATTTATGAACAGATGTATCTCTATTAATTCCATATGCAAAACAAGTGTTCAGCAGTAAGCAGCCAACAGCTACTCTGACATCAGACTACGGGACTGGGAGAGACATTAGAGCAACAGCTTCAGATATTGTATTATCAAACCCCAGGGCTCTGGAATTCTATAGAAGTTCAGTAATAAAAGGGGTTGATTTGTTTTACCTCTTAATTGAGGACCCCTGACTTCCTCACACTTCTTTCAGTGCAATATGAATATAGTTGTATAGAGGTATTAATACACTGGAAGACATTCTGTTGTCTGCAAGTGAGCTTTAACATTTTCTGCTTTACTTGGGCATCTTTTCTTCATTTCACCCAGATATTTTAAGCTTTGTTTGAAGTCACTGGAACAAAAAGTACTACTGGTCTAATTCAGTAGGAGATTACTTTGTGTAAAAGTGAACAACTTGCTGAAGTTAAACCAAAGTGTTGCTGTAGTTATAGAATCATAGAATCATAGAATGGTAAGGTTGGAAGGGACCTCAGGGATCATCCAGTTCCAATCCCCTGCCATAGGCAGGGACACCTCCCACTAGCACAGCTCACTCAAGGCCACATCCAACCTGGCCCTGAATACCTCCAGGGAGGGAGTAGCCACAACCTCCCTGGGCAACCTGTGCCAGTGCCTCACCACCCTCACTGCAAACAACTTCCTCCTAACATCCAGTCTAAATCTCCCCTCTGCCACTTCAAACCCATTGCCCCTTGTCCTGTCATTCCCAGACCTTGTCAATAGTCCCTCCCCAGCCTTCCTGGAGCCCCCTTCAGATACTGGAAGGCTGCTCTAAGGTCTCCTGGAAGCCTTCTCTTCTGCAGGCTGCAGAGCCCCAACTCTCTCAGCCTGTCCTCACAGCAGAGCTGCTGCAGCCCTCTGAGCATCTTGGTGGCCTCCTCTGGACCTGCTCTGACAGTTCCATGTCCTTCCTATGCTGGGGGCTCCAGAACTGCACACAGGACTCCAGATGGGGTCTGATGAGATTCTTGCCTAAATCTCTTACTACTTTAGTAGTTAAAATGTGGGTGGTGTCTTCTAACTGATAAATGGAGATTTTCTTCTCCAAGAAATGAAAACATTGTCTTGTCAGTGTTTTCTGGCTAGGAGCTCTAAACGAGACCCTGAGAATGTGTTTTCCTGAAGAACACACTTTTGTCATTATCAGGTAAGAAACCAACACAGAATGAGATCTAAACAATAATTTAGAGTCTGAGATTAGGACATACAATGAATAACCTTTCCTAGCTCACACATTCCCTCCAAGACTGCGTGGTTTGTATGTCTCAGGGTTTAACAGTCATGCTTGATTACTTATTATGGATCTAATACATTTACAGTATCTGAAGAATCTCAGAAATTTCATATTGCAAACACATTCAGTATTGAAGGTGCTTTTAAAACTATGTAGTTCAATACATATATGCCAATTGGGAACAGGCATAAAACCAAGCAGATAAATATTCCTGTATTTTTTAAACAGTGATATTGCACCCATATACTTCTGAAGTGTAGCTCTAATTTTCTTCACAGATGATGAGAACATGTGTTAATGTCAGAGGTTGTATAGTTCAGATTTCTTGGTTTCATTGTTTCTTTTGTGCTTTGCAACAAACAAACAAACAAGGAAAGAAAAAAAGGCCACAAATGGAAAAGAAATCTATTGAGTAATTTACACTATGTAAATTATGGACTAAGTGTCCCATTCCAACAGTCTTTGAATACTGTGGAGTGTTTCTGTCATAAATTATTTATTAGTACTCAGGCTATTAAACAATGCAGAGCTGCTTATTTTAAACCATATCTTACAGGGAAAAAAAACAAACCAAACAAACAGATACATCTCTTTCAGTTGACTCACATCAGTGCTGTACCCACCTGGGTAGGCACAATCCCAAGCACAACTCCAGGCTGGGTGGTGAATGGCTGAAAGCAGCCCTGAGGAAAAGGACCTGGGAGGCTGGGGTGATGAAAGGCTCAAGATGAGGCTGCAGTGTGAGTGCAGCCCAGACAGCAACCGAGTGCTGGGCTGCAGCAAGAGCAGTGTGGGCAGCAGGGCAAGGGAGGGGATTCTGCCCCTTTACTCTGCTCTCCTCAGACCCCACCTGCAGTCCTGTGTGCAGTTCAGGAGCCCTCAGCACAGGGAGGACATGGAACTGTTGGAGCAGGTCCACAGGAGGCCACAAAGATGCTCAGAGGACTTCAGCAGCTCTGCTGTGAGGACAGGCTGAGAGAGTCAGGGCTCTGCAACCTGGAGAAGAGAAGG
>VWYK01093687.1:0-68117 GCA_013399775.1 Semnornis frantzii
TTTGTTGTTTTTTTTTTTACAAGGCTGTAATTTTTCTTTGTAGTCTGTGATGGCGATAACATTGCAGGCTTTTTGCCTCCTCCGTCCTTTGCAGATTGGCTTCATTGCTTATGGCTGTACGTTATCTTTGTTTATCAGTGTAAATCAACAGAGCTATTCCTGAACAATGGAGATAGCAACAGACAGAGCTTTTGAAGGCAAATTTGCAGGCTGAGAAAGAGTGTTGTATAGAAACATGTTGAAAAAGATAACCAGCACAGGTTATCGGGATTGTATTCAGCCCCCTGCAGAGGACATTGTGGAAATAGCTGTCTAATAGTGTGCTCTAAGACATTCCTACACAGCTGCCAGGGCACCTGATGGAAAGTTCATGCATACACTAATAATTCTTGTGGGAAATAACAGCAAACAAGTGAAATACCAAAGCAACAGCATTTAAATACAAATGGGAATTAGATTTCTTAAGATTTCAAATATTATATAATTGAAGTTTTTTCCCTAGAGTTGTGTACCTGAAGTTCTTTGCATATTAAGTCAGAGTCTGTCTACACAGAAAGCTGACTTTGTGTACCTTCGTGTAAAAGTTATTAAGCATCCAAACAAAATTAAATCTGTAGAATGCAAAAGGAAATATTAATCCATGTAATGAATAATGTCATGTGCAGTGGTGAGTACTGCTCACTGAGAGTGGGCTGTAAATTCAGCCAGTAGTCTGAAATTTAATTATATGGATAGTACATTGAAATTTTTCTTATAAGAAAGATCGCTATAGAATCAGTAAGGTTGCAAAAGACTTCCACAAGTCCAGCCATTAACACAGCACTGCCAGGTCCGTGTCCCTCAACACCACATCTACATAGCTTTTAAATCCTTCCAGGATTGGCGACTCCACCACTTCTCTGGGCAGCCTCTTCCGGCACTTAACCACTCTTACAATAAAGAATTTGTTCCTAATATCCAACTGAAACCACTCCTGGAACAACTTGAAGCCATTTCCTCTTGTCCTATTGTTTGTTACCTGGGAGAAAAGACCGATCCCTATGTCGTTCCAACCTGTTTTCAGGGGTTTGTGGAGAGAGATCTCTGCTGTGCCTTCTTTGAAGACTAACCAAGTTCAATTCCCTCAGCTCCTCCTTGCCAGCCTGTTCTCCATACTCTTTCACCAGCTTTGTTGCCCTGCTCTGGACCCGCTCCAGCATCTCAATGTCCTTCTTGAGTGAGGAGCCCAAGACTGAACCCAGTATTTGAGGTGTAGCCACACCAGTGCTGAGTTACAGGGGCATGATTAATATCCTACTCCTGCTGTCTAAAAAAGTTGAGCTTTTCCCCTCGAACAGCAACCACAAAAAAGATTGAACATGTACTGGCAAAGGTAAGTGCTCTCCTCTTCCACACATCCTAGCATTGCTGTGGGTTAGGGAATACATTATAGATGAACATTCATCTGGGGAGTCCCTGATCAAAGCCGGTCTCTACAGCAGCTGGATGTGTCCTTCTGGATTTCTATTGCTTGTAGTGATCAAGGTGCTTGTCTGCATTTGATGTGATATGGGAAGGATTTTGATTGTGATTTAAAAACTTTGCTACTTTTCTTTTTGTGAATGTAAGGCAATAGAGGGTTTCTTGTAATTTTTAGTTGGCTTTCTCCTACCAGTTTACAGAATATCTGTAACTTGGATTTTTGAAATCTGAAGATGTCAGCTGCTTCTAACTTACTTGATTTTGCCACATGGTTCAAGGTTTCTTTTCCATCAGTCTTCTGAGCTTTTCCAGGAGTTTTGGGGGTAATTATTCTGCAGGGAAGATAAATGTATATTAGATGTATATGTGTTGATTGGATGGTATGTGGTAAAATATTTACCCTGCCTGCATTATCAAAGAGTTCTGGAAAAATATTTCCAGTGGACAACCTGGGCTACCTCTGTGTCCTTCTAGAAAGACTCAGTACAGGACCTACATGTACGGTTGTCATTCTATACCTCTAACAGTTTTTCATTACCATATTTCTTTTTTCTTTGGCAGTGATGCTTTTATCTAGTTTAGAAGGGACAGCTGTCACACCACAAAAAAGAAACTGTTCGTTACATGGAGAGATAGAACTAAACCTCAATTTGTATTCTGAGAACTTAAAAGGTGCAGGGAGAATGGACAATCATATCTTCACAAGGTGCCTTTCTCAGGCTGATGAGGAACTCACTCTGTACATCACATTAGCTCATCGCTTTCATATCCTTGAGTCTACATGACAGTGTCATTTAACAACAGAAAATACACCAAGAGCAAAAGGGATATGATTCTTGAAATTAATTCAGTGGTACCTAAAGAGTCAAAAATCCAGCCCTTAGTACAAGTTTTCTTTCTTTTTTTTTTTTTAAAAAAAAACCAAAATTATTGAAATATGAAATCTTTATTTTCTCAGTGAGAGAGAGAAAAGAGTAAAGACTTTTCAGTAATAACTAGTACTGCTGTGCTGGTGGGTGCAACCCTACCATGTCTGCAGTTTTAGAGAGTTTGTTGGACCTCTGATAAACATTTCCTTTTGGAGAAGCTGTACACAGTGGGAAAGTAGAGGGAACCTAATCTCTTCTGCCTCTTTAAGATGCACTGGAATAAATGTCTTTTTGAAAGGATATTTTTAACATATTTTTCAGATGATCAATTCTCTTGAGCTTTGTGATTTTTATTACATGACTGTTTTTCAAGTTCTGAGCATGACCTCAGGTTTGTATTTTGGCTTTAGTCAAGTATTTGCTGCTTGTAGCCTCGTAAAACCAACATTTTCTTCTCTTCGATCTCTGCAAGTTCTGTAGTCCCCCACAGTGCATGTGGGAGACTTAAATGTATAATCTTCTGAGTAAAAAATATTTTCCTTACTACTTGCAAAATTTGAAATAATTGAAATGTGCTCTGCATAAAATTCTAAATTCTGGAGAAGATATTGGCAGAAACTGTGGAAACTGCTGATTTCTCGAGCTTTTGTTCAAACAACTAATTTTCTCTGCTTTATTTGTTCTTTTGGCTCTTCATTAGAGGCTAGTGGACAAAACAAACTTGGGGCTGAAGTATCTGCTTTGGAATCTGGGAGGAAAGTGATGACTTGGCAAAAAAGAACATGCCTTTTTGGGGAAAAAAATAAAATGTCCTTGAAGGGAAGGCACAATTTTAGGCACTGAGGCTTATTTTGTTTTTTGATTGGGCAAGCTAGTCAGTTCTGGTGTTTTCATGCACCAACTTCTGCTAATTCATATCTGACATGAAATGATAAATTTTTAGTTCTATAGAAAGCAATTCTTAAGCAATCCATTTTAGTGTTTCTGAAAGGTAAGTTAGGGAATTTCTGTTCCTAGTTGAAGAGGACTGTCTGATTGGGTAAGGGGGCTTTGTAGAGGGACCTTGACAGGCTGCATAGATGGACAGAGTCCAACGGAATGAGATTTAACAAGCTTAAGAACAGGGTCCTACACTTTGGCCACAACAGCCCCATGCAACGCTACAGGCTGGGGTCTGGAGCGGCTGGAGAGCAGCCAGGCAGAAAGGCACCTGGAGGTACTGGTCGACAGCAGCTGAACATGAGCCAGCAGTGACATCCAGGCTTGTGTCAGGAATAGCGTGGCCAGCAGGACCAGGGAAGTCCTTCTGCCCCTGTACTCAGCACTGGTCAGGCCACACCTTGAGTGCCGCGTGCAGTTCTGGGCCTCTCAGTTTAAGAAAGATGTTGAAGTGCTTGAATGTGTCCAGAGAAGGGCAGCAAGGCTGGTGAGAGGCCTGGAGCACAGCCCTGTGAGGAGAGGCTGAGGAGCTGGGAGTGTTCAGCCTGGAGAAGAGGGGGCTCAGGGAGGACTTTATTGCTGTCTACAACTACTTGAAAGGAGGCTGTGGCCAGGTGGGGGTCAGTCTCTTCTAGGCAAACAGTGACAGAATGAGGGGACACAGCCTCAAGCTGCATCAGGGGAAGTCGAAGCTGGATGTTAGGAAGAACTTCTTCACAGAGTGATTGGCATTGGAATGGGCTGCCGAGGGAGGTGATGTGGTCACCTTCCCTGGAAATGTTTGAAAACAGACTGGATGTGGTTCTTGGTGCCATGGTTTGGTTAATTAGATAATGTCACGGAATAGGTTGGGACTTGGTGATCTTGAAAGTCTTTTCCAACCTGATTGATTCTGTGATTGTAAATATCTTTGGCCTCGAAGAGTTTGTACAAACATGATCATTCCACACAATGCTGCTATGAAATCCATGGGTTAATAAAAGATTTATTTCAAAATCAACTTTTTAGTCTGATGGGAAAAAATGTGTTCTGCAAACTTTGATTAGAATAGGAGACACTTTTTTTTATGCTTTACAGCCTATGAACTGTGTGAACTCAGATTTGTCTGGACATGTACAAGTATATCTTACACATTTGTGCTGAAGCAGCTCTTAATGCTGGTTTAGGAAGGATCGTTAAATCTGCAGTGATATTCATATACTAAGAAGAGGCTGTTTTATCTGCAGAGCATTGCAGCAGAAGCTAACGGTGATTTAAAAGCTCCTCAAGCTCCTCGTCACTGTATGTGAACCTGTCTGGGGCGTTTAACTCGAGTTCCCATCTCTTTCCAGACATTTGGTCTGACTTTGGTTTGCAAATTTTTTATTCCTTTGAAGTGCTGATTGAGGAAACACATAATGACTATCCCAGCTGGTGCTGTGTTGGGATCAGATAGACACTAGTGTGAAATGGCTTTTTCAATCAGCTCCAATCACGACTCAAAACTCCATAACCCACTGATTTAAAAAGAAAGAGAACTAAAAGCTTGCCTGAAGTCAATTATTCCAGCATTTAAAGACGGAGTCAGAACAGTCTCATGGTCTTACTCACTTTGCTAGCCCAGCCTTTGGAAAACAGCTATGGTAAATATTTATTTAGTTGCCATAATACAGTATGGGCATGTCTTTTGGCTGCAGTAGTTGGGCTACTGCTCCCATGAGCTTTATGTTTTTAGTTCAAATGGTAGTGATTTATGGCTTCGTATCACCAAGAGTAGTTCTAGAGGCTTATCCTGGCACTGCTATATTTTGGTTTTGTAACTCCGTTGTATTGTCATCTTTCTTGTATAACTTGCTGTCAAAGCACATGCCAGGTCATGTGTTAGGGTCTGTTCAGAGCAACTGTACATTTTGCTAGTTAAATATTTCTCTGTGACTTGAAAGAGAAATAGGTACCAGAGACTTGCAGTCAAACCTGCTGATGAGTATTTGCTTTTCTCGTGGGCTCAATACTTCAAGTTAGCATATGATTTGGGAGTAGGCTTTGGAATTAATTTCTCTATCATTCAGCAACAAGAAAAACTGAGAAACTGGGATGGTGCTTAATGTGTTGCTTAAGTTAAATTGTTTTAATCAGAAAATTCAGTTTTAAGATGGGAGAGCACTCAAATTAAATAGGTTTTTGGTATTTTGTAGAGCTTGCAAGATTCTGCCTTAAAACTCCAAGTCAGACACTGAATAAAATACTCTGCAAGTAAGGAGGCCTTGTTTTTACAAGTTTCATTGCTGACCTCTCCTTATTTGTGACAAGGGATCAAACAGGCTCTTTGCAAGACAGTAACATGCATTCAGGTAGTCTGGTATTCTCTGGTCATGACTAAAGCTTGAGAAGTGGAGAGTGATTGTCAGAATGACATGACCCCGTGGTTTTCTTTTTTTTAAAACTTCTGTAAAACACACAGAAATCTCAAAACAGGGCATAGTGTGCGCACTAGAATGCTGATGGTGACATAAACTTGGACAATGCAAACATTCTCACTTGTCAAGTATGAAACAGCAGCTAAAGAAGCAAAGTAGAAGTACCATTAAGTTGTCTGAAACGTTTAGCAGCAGTGATCTGCATGAAAATAACTTGCTGAAATTGATTGTTGCTTTTTGTCATTTCTTTTGCATAGCAGTTTTCACTTGTGAGCCGCAGTCTTATCTTGCAGCAGAAAATAAGGCTCTTTCTGCATGGAGGTTCTGAAGCAGCCTGATTTAGCTAATACTTTATTGCAGAGATTTATTTCTTAATCTGCACTGGAGACTTTGAAGTATTGGCTGTTTTTAGCAGGCTGATTTAGGTTTTGTTTGATTTAAGAGTATACAGACTAAGGCTGCTGTAATTAGAGCTTGATGGTAGTTTTTGGCATGTCCTGAATTATTTGTGCAGTGATGTTGTACTGAGAGAGCACAATGCGTTTGGAGGGAGAGGAAATCAGAACAACACGCTGGTTTACTTGTGTGGGCTAGTATGACTCATTTAGAATGAACTCTGTTCTAAGAGAGTTTTAGGAAAAACCGACAGGCTAACCTCAGATTTCAAATCCATTTAAATAGTCTCACAAGCTCTAAGTCTCCCTTCGATCCATAAGGCCCTAGCAATTCTCCATGGTTATGGGTCAGCAGTTTACAAACACTGCCTGGACCAATGATCTGTGAAATCAATCTGAGTCTTCCTGGTGCTGCCTTTGAACAGTTTCATTGATGGCAGTGTACAAATGACTGGATTATAAACATTCCAAAACTCAAAATGTACAGAAGATAAAACATTGGTTTAAAATGCTTGGAAAGTTTCTCCGCTGTTTGAGATTTTTTTTTTCTGCTGACATTTTCTGGAGGTTATGTTGCAAGGCACTGAACAGGACTGTTTTGGAAAACTAATGATAACTGTGTAAACATATTGAGGACATTTTACCCATCTTAGAAATGGAAAGTACTAAATGAAGCAGTCTGGCTGGTTGGTTTGCATGTTAAAACTGACATTTTGTGGATTCAGAAATACTTCACTGCTGTTATTCTGTGAATGCATAAGACTGACTGCTTTTATATACAGTGCTTCCTGGTTAGTGACAAGCCAGTGGTTTTGAAGAGCCAATGAAGCATCAGTTAAACCTGCCACATGGTCTGCTTCTCCTGTTTGGAACATTTAAAGCTGAATTGTGGGCTTTTCCTTCCATCTAGTTCCTTACCTATTTTAATAAAATGTGCATTCTGTTATTGCTTTAAACACCTGTGACAACTGGCCTGTTGTGCCCACCCTGTACCAAGCTGTGATTCATATTAAAGATTTAAAAATTTGTTTGGGGCAGAGTTTCCTGTAAATCGACTCCAGCTAGTGTGCTGCAGTCTTGACAGTGTGTTGGATAGAATCATAGAATGGTCTGGGTTGGAAGAGACCTCTGAGGGTCATCTAGTCCAACCCTCCTCTGCAGTAAGCAGGGGCATCCTGATCTGGACCCTTTGTTTACCCCTGTGATGGGTTCATACCTTTCTGATTGATTTACCATCTTCTGACCCTATATTTTCTTTCAGCACAGCATTGCACGTTCTCTGAAATTAGCTACAAAGTATCGTGTGCTCTAGTCTGTAGGATTCACCTGAAGGTAGGTGAAAACTTACCTCACCGTGGAAATCCTAGTCCTGCCTGTGCATGCTGAACGATTGCTGGAATCCATTAAAAATTTGATAGTGTTGGCTTTTACTAGTGACAAATCAGCTGGGGGGAATCAACTGATGCTTTCAGGTCTAGGAAGGCATGAAGGGTGCCTCCCTTAAACCTCAAACTGTATTTAAGAGTAAGAGCAGCTGTTGGAAACGTCACAGCAGTCGGGGAACTGGCCATACAAGGAGCACTCTACTTACAAAGATAGGTCTGTCTGGTTCATGTGGTGCTGCATATGTGTTAAAGTTCATGGGACTCTTTGTCTCGATGTTGGTTTCATCTTTGAGGTGTTTGAAAGCTTCCCTATGTATTACTAGAATAGCAGAAATGAAATGGAAAAGAGGCTTGCTGAATCTATCAGCGGTTGTTTGCAAAATCACGTTTTTGGGACTCATTTCTATTTTAAATACCATGGTGGCTGCCAAAGCTGGCAAAATGCGATCCCCTTTGGAAGGGGGTGGAGACTTGGTTACTTCTCTGTGGAGGAGGGACAGCATTTTCCTATTGCTTTGTTTTGCCTTTTGTAGTGAACAAAGAAATTCTGGGGGGAAAGAATAGAAAGAAAAAAAGCCATTTTGCAAAGCTTTTCCAGAAATTTAACAAAACAATGGATTTGATTTGCACTTGAAATATGGTTTCCTGTTTTCTCTCACCTCATTTGCATACCTTTAAATGTAGTTTGGTTTAACTCGATTTTGTGGGAATGTGCCCTCCTTTCCTTAGCTAGCACTGGTCAGGGTATTGTTGTATTGATGCCTTGATTATTTCCAAGTGCATGTAAGTGAGGAGTGATCAAATTTCATCACCAAACAATAGGCTTGATCTGCAAAAAGATCTGAGCTGATTAGAATCGCCAATAAACCAGGCTGCACAGGGAATAATATGTACACTTCAACAACTGAAGCCTAGGGTTTAGAAGATAAGATGGCTGAACAGCAATAAGGAAAAAAATAAAGGGGAAGGGGGCAGAACTGTAGCCAAAAAATATCTGGATTTTGTTTCTGCCTTTGTCGTGCCTCACTTGTAGCCTTGGAAACTAAGACAAAAAGAGGTGAAGAAACTTGCTCGTTCTTATAAGAGAGATAAGACAATATAGAGCTTATTTTAGTCTCACTTATTCCTCTGCAGAGTGCTGCGAGTCAACTGTGCTGGGTGTGTAATAGTCTATTTGCTGAACTTGCTTATTTAAAACTTTAGACAATGAACTCAGATTCATTTGTGTTACTATGCCTGTTTGTTACTGATCCTCAGTTCTCATCTGTCAGTGTTTCCAGGTTCTTTCTTCATCAGTTCTACCAGGAAGGTGTTGACTGTTTTGGTCAAACCAGACAGTTCTTGAACATTCAGCAGGATGGAAAGTGTCTCCAGAGCATGAGGAGCAGAGGAGTCACAGTGCAGAGGAGATGGTTGGCTGTACGCTTGTCAAACAAACTCTCATTTTTCCTCAAGGAGTAGAAACCAGGAACTGAAGACTGTGGGATCAAAACATTGGAAAGTGTTCTTGGCAAACAGATAAATAGTTGCTAGCTCTGGTTTTTTTTTTTTAATCCAAAGGTGACACTTGTAGGTTCTGTTCAGTTGTGTCCTCAGGGCTTTTGTTTTACAGGCTTTCTGGCTGTTTATATGAATGCAGCTCATTTGTAGGCACTGCAGACACTTGGAGAGATTGTAAGATTGTGGAGACATTTAATGGCTATGGATAAATTGCACAGCTGCGGACACTATATTTATACTTTCCTGTATAGAAAAGAGTCTGTATCATGAAACAGGCAAAACTCAATGTTGTGAGTTATTTCTCATGTTTTTTTAAGTCTTGGTGAGGGCTTGGCAGCTTTTAGTTTTGCAGGTTAAAAAGCGTTTGCATGTCCATCTCCTAAGATGAAGATGATCATGCATTACCTGTTCAGACAATACGAAGAGAACATGGAATATTTACAAAAGGTGACAGAGGCTAGATGGGCTGAAGTAAAATGATTAAAAATCTCAGGAGTTCTAGAAACCCTGTATAAGATTTTTTAGCGGAGGGGAGTGCCTGAATATGCGATGGGCACATGTAATAATTCGGGTATGTTTAGAAATAGCCAGGACTTAATATAGAAGACAAAGTGCGTGGTAACTCATGCATTTAGTTAGTTCACAGGTTAAGATCTGAAGCCTCTACCAGACATGTACCCATTCCAGAAGGAAGAAATATAAATGTCCAAGCACATAAATTTTTGTTTTTAAAAAAAAAAAAAAACAACATTTAGAGCAGTTTCCAATTTCAAAAATAATATGGAACAATAATTACAATTGTAATTATTATTATATGTGAAACAAAAGACCCAGAAAGGAAATGTGGTGCTTGTAGGTGTGTTAATGACGAGAATCTTTTGTAAGCCAACTTTAAAGGACAAAAGGACAAACACCATTAGAGGATGCGTAAAATGGAAATTAGGCACTGAGACAGAAATGGAATTGCCCTGAAGATGAGAGGCAAGGAGAAATTAAGAGCACCCAGAATACCATCTTCAAAAATGGTGGAATCTAGTATCTTTGATAGCTACTCTGAAAGAAGTTCAACAAGAGAAACCATAGGAAACTGCAGACACCCTGTAGTTCTGTGCTTCTAGTTTGTGTATTATGCATACAGATTGTGCACCCTCAGTACATTTGCAGATGACTCCAAGCTTGGGTGGCTGTGTCAATCTGCTAAATTAGGGAAGCTTTACAGCGGTATCTGGACAGGTTAGATAGATGTGACCAAACCATTTGTATGAGGTTCATCAAGGCAAAGTGCATGGTTCTGTGTCTGGGTCACAATAACCCCATTGTAAGCTACAGGCTTCAGGATGCCTGGTTGGGAAGCTGCAACTTGGAGAGGGACCTGGGGCTATTGGCTTACAGTGGGCTGAATGTGAGTCAGCAGTGTGCCCAGGTGGCCAAGAAAGCCAGTGGCATCTTGGCTTGTATTAGAAGTGTGGTGGCCAGCAGGAACAGGGAGGTGATCATCCCTCTGTACTCAGCATTTGTTCTGGGCCCCTTGCTACAAGGAGGACATTGAGGTACCAGAGTGTGTCCAGAGAAGGACAACAAGCCTCATGGACGGCCTGGAGCACATAGCCTACAAGGAGCATCTGAGGGAGCTGGATTGTTCAGTTTGGAGAAGAGGAAGCTGATGGGAGACCTCATCACCTAAATGGAAGTTGGAGCAAGGAGGGGGCAGCCTCTTCTCCTTGGTTGCAAGTGACAGGATTAGAGGAAGTGGCTTCAAGCTGGGTATTAGGAAATATTTGTTTGCAGAGAGGCTTCTCAAATATTGGAATGGTCTGCCCAGGGCAGTGGTGGAGTCACCGTCCCTGGAGGTGCTTAAGCAGCCTGTAGACCTGGCACATAGAGACATGGTATAGTGTTGGCCCTTCAGTACTGGATTGAGTGTTGAACTTGGATGGTCTTGAAGGTCTCTTCCAACTAAATATGTTCTGTGATTCTGTAATTTCAAGCTAACCTCATATTTTATATCTGAAAATCCATAACATCTCTTTGTTGTTTAAAATAGCTCAATACTTCTACATCCTCTGGAGATTTAGTTGCATCATTGTAGTGGATTCCCTTTTCTCCCTTAATGCTTAAAATCCACAAACTTTTTCCCTCTCAGATTGCTGTCTCTTATGGGAACCAGGGGATAGATTTAGTGTGTGAATTGTGGAGTAATTTGATCAAGGGCTCAGAAGATACGATCTTTCCTCTCTTTTCCTCCCTTGTAATGTCAACATTGTGAGGTTTAAAAAATAATAATTTGCACATATGTTCTGAAATTCCAGCTTTGGCTCCGACTTGTCCTAAGCTGTTACCACTTTGTTGGGTTTGATCTGATATGGGTTACTATTTGACAGCTCTTGTCCCTCTAAGAAACTAATTTCCAAATTGTATCTTACAAAAGCTTGATCAAAAGATAAAACTTGAACTAATAAGATGAATCAGTTACTGACATCAAAGAGACAAGGGAATATACCAAAGCTAAATGTGTTCCTAAAGTCTTTCTTGTGGATGACTGTCCCTGACTGTTGTGTGTGTCTCTTGACCATGGCTATCTCTAAGAATGAGGCTATTAACTAAAAAAAATGTAAGTATATATATATATTTAAAAAGTATCTATTTATACTTTTATTGATATATTTATCAAGCTCCTACACCCACCAACCAGATTCCCTCAGCTCCATTCTGCTAGTGGTGCAGACTGATAAATTCCTTCTAGATCCAGTTGGAATGCCATTAGGGTGGGAGTGTCATCCTTTGATGACCATTCAGTCATCCCTCAACTACAGGTTACTGCCCCTGGATCTGAGATGCAGAATGGATCTGCAGTGCTTCCTAGTTGGTTTCAGTTTACATCACTGTTAGAGATTTAAACATCTTGCCCCTAACTTGCTTAACTTTGCACTGAAATGAGCTCACTGACAGACAGGAGCTTGATAAATCTCTTTATCTGACAGGAGCAAGTTTTTAAGCTCTTGACTTACACCTTCAGCCCACTCTCAAATGATGTATTTTTTTCCATTCTTCAGATGACTGGTAATTTGAGGAAAACAATTTGTGGATGCAGTAGGAAAATTTGTCAGCCTACTTTAAGACAAAAATCCTTAGGCAGAGCAGACAGTGAAGGTCTGAGCCTCCTCTGGCAGTGCGCATCTACTGCGTGTCCTTCTAGGGGAAGAAGCTTCTGCAGTGGTTTGTTTGGAGAAGAATGGCTTTAGTGCGTTGCCATCATGTGGATGAGACTTTTTAAGAGGTCTTTCTCTTGCACGTTCAGATGAGTTTACACTTATATGTCTGTCTCATTGCATATTTAGCTTTTTCCACTTGGTGCATTTTAGTCCAAGAATATGCACTCAGGGAGATGGTGGAAGATTGCTGGCTGGCGCCGCAGCCTGCCGGGCCCTGCTGTGGAAAACCTGCATCCTCTAGATTCCATGGAAATTGCAGAGTGTTAAGTGATTCGTGATTCCAGCCCGAAAAGCACTACCACCACCCTAGACTTCTTGAAAGTGAGGCAAACTAGTGTTTTTCTTATTGCTGCCATGTGAGAGAGCCACTGCATGAACATGCTGCTGCTGTAGCTCATGACTTCCCAGCCGTAAGTGAAGCTATTTAAGCAAGTGCATCAGGTCTCCGTACAGTGGCAGTTTGCTTCTGCTTCCTGAGATGATAGGAGAGATAAGATTCATAAAAGACACAGTACAAGCTAATTAAATGTTCTTTAAATATCTTCTGTTACACAAATTGTCAACATTACCCTGGTGACAATGTACAAATCCATCAACAAGGTGATCCAGCTGTAGCTGTGAGGCTCTCTGTTATCACACTGCAGTCTGGGCGACTGCCATGCAGAAACTTTTGATGAAGACCTCATCAGTGTTTCTGATTTAATTGCTCTGAAACAGCTTCTCCTTTTTTTTTTTTTTTAACAGCCTTACTTTTCTTTAATTCTCCTGTTCTACTTCACTCTGGTGAGACCCCACCTTGAATACCGCATCCAGTTCTTATTACAGGAAAGATCTGGATGTGCTGGAGTGTGTCCAGAGAAGGGCCACAAGGATGATCAGAGGTCTAGAGCACCTTTTCCTATAGAGACAGACTGAGAGAGTTTGGGTTAACTAGTCTGAAGAAGAGAAGGCTCTGAGGTGACCTTATTGTAGCCTTCCAGTGTCTTAAGGGGGCCTGCAAGAAAACTGAGGAATTTCTTAGGATGTTAGTAATTATAGGACTGGGGGGAACTGAGCAAAACTAGAAGTGGGTAGACTCAGGAAGAAGTTCTTCGCCGTGAAGGTGCTGAGACACTGGAACTGATTGCTTGGGAAGGTGCTGGGAGCCTCATTCATCCTTGGAGGTTTTTAAGACCAGGCTGGATGTGACTCTGAACTAACCTGATCTAGTGTGAAGTGTCCCTGCCCATGACAGGGCGGGTTGGAGCTAGGTAATCCTTGAGGTCCCCATCCAACACTGACAATTCTGTAATTCAGTGTGTGGAAAGTTGTTCCCTCTCAGAAAAAGCTGCAGTATGAAGCATGCAGCAGCTAAAAGCCTGCAATAAGTGAAAGAACTCAGCAGAGCTTGGGACTTGGTAGGAAAGGAAGGGATATCGTTCTACTGGCTCCTCAGCAGTCCTGAAATTGTGTTTGAAATGCAACAATAGTCTGGGAAGCCAGGCTTTTACATTCCAGAAAACTCTTCATCAAAGGAAGGAAAGGTTTTGCAGATGGCTTTGTATGGCCTTGGCTTGTGATGATGCCTGATCAATTTCTGCAAAGACAAAATATCTTAAATATATAGCAGGAGGGGAAAGAAGTTCTCCATTGAAGTATTTCTTTCATAAGTCTTTTTATTAAATTAAGGAAAACAGAAATACAGTTCTCAGGAGGTTTTTTAATAGCAATTTTTAAGGAGTTTGAGTTAAGAGAGGATATCATTAGCAAAATAAAAAGTGTAATTAAATATTTATGATACTATAAAAAAATCATACTTTCTATGTGCTTACACAAAGCCAAGCATATTTTTATGTTCCTCCTGTGTATTTCTGTTCTGAGATTTGGGGTCGGGGTGAATGTCTCATGTCTGTCCAAGCTCTTAAGCCCTCTTTTGCCCATTTCCTGTTGTGCAATCTGTTTTCCCAGGGCTTTGTCGGTCACAGTGGAGTAATGTCTCTTTACTCCCTGATTCTGAGTTAACCAGAACTTCTGAGATGTGTTTTAATGTTCCCTTCTGGAAGGTGCTTGTAGCAGGATCATGCATTCATCAGTATTCTTGTGAATCTTTCATCCAAGTAGAAGGCACTGCAAGAATCATTTTGAAGAACACATCATGTGCAGGAAACATTCTTTTCTCAAGAATGATTGTGTAGGAGTTTAATACCACCTCAGTTTGATGATTTTGATAGGGGAAAATGTTAAAGCTGTTATCTGAAGGAGCAAAATCTATACTTTGATTACAGTAATATTTGGCTTTAAGCAACCAGAGTGGCTACGTCTGAGTAGGAATCCAACCCTTCACTGGTGCTTAATAGTCCTAATGTGTTAATATTGTGGTGGGTTTTAGGTGGCATGAACACACACCACACCACCCCCACCCTGAAGTCCAACCAGCATCTTAACCTCTTTAGAAGAAATAAATTATTAGGATTTATAAACAGATGAAGAAGAGCCTGAGTATCTAATAGTCTGAAGAATCCTTCAATTATCATAAAAATAAATGTTGCAGGATCTCAGTAAAACTTTCATACTACCTTGATCCTGAGCTCCTACAAGCAGAAGTGAAATCAAAAGAGGATGAGGAGGAGGACTGTTTTTATGCCACACAACTATTGCCAGTGAGGTTGTTGGTTGTCATCAGAAAGGTAATTTCACTTAATGGCTATGATAAGCTACAAATTCAGACATAGAAAAATGTTGCACTAAAACAGCACACCATCAAGTCCTGTGTACCTCTCATCCTTTATCCCCAATGGCTCTTTAGCTATCCAAAGTGTCAGAAGCAAGAAAACAGGTCCTTTCAAGGTTAGAGCTCCTCATGCTTACTTAATGCAATCCAGGAGAGCCTAAACACAACAAATCAAAACCTGTGAAATGATGCATGGCTTCATGCTTCTGTAATTTTGAAAAGGTACATATAGATTTCCATTCTTACGTTCCAAAGAGCCCTTGAAGCGTGTCAGGTATTTATAGCTTTGGATGTCTCACTGTGCACGCAGGAGTTAATGACTCACACCTTTTCCAAACAATCGAAGTGCATCCTGAACGGTGGCGAAAAAATTCCTTCCTCTGCTCAAGTACTGATTCACATTCTGATTCACATTTGTTTGTTGTCTTGTGGCAAACACCATTTGGCACGTTTACTCTTAGGTCTTAATTACCCTGCAGCAGTACTTTTCTCTTTGTAGAGCTTATTTCCTTTCCTTCTCTCATCTGGAGCATGAAGCAACACCTAAATTAATCAAAAAATAATAGCCTGGTTCTTCCTTCCATCTTTCCTTCCCTCCCCAGCTGCATGCTTCTGCATCTTCCCCCGTCAACCAGCACCTGTGGGCCCTTCACTGAACTGGAGCCAACTTGTTAAAGCAACAGAAGATGAATCCAGCAAAGACAAACCAGTTTTAGCAATGGTTTGCAATTCAAATTGGCTCGTTGAGGAGGCTCGTAAACATCTGAAGCAGCACAAAGGAGGGTGTCAGACTGGCACTGGGAACATGGGCAGGGACCGGTGCAGCATCCCTGTAGTGAGTATCATGAAATAACAGTAAGCTGTTAACTCTGCTCGGACCTAACTTTTTAAAAAGATGTATGTTACTTTTTGTCCCTGAAAGAGCTCAGGGGAACATAGGTCAAAGCATGGGAGAAGCTCCAGGGCTGGAAGAGAAGGAAATGGCTCTATCAGTTCTGTCTGCCACTAGCCATGTAATCCTGTAATTGTGACCTGGGCCAGCACCCTGAGTCTCTGGTTGCTGTTTTGGTGGACATACTGTATAAGCCATCTTAAAGAGCTGTCCAACTTCTTCTGCCCCTTCTGTCTGGGCTTTGTGCTATGCTGGCACATATGCTTCTGTATCTGTGTCGAGGAAATGGATCCCAGAAAAACTGGGAATGAAATGAGCAGAGCTACTGCTTACCCAAACCAGTCCAACCTGCAGCTGTGCAGAAGGTCGTTGGCATCTCAGAGGATTAATTATATGACACATTTTTTCATCCCCTCAGCTATATTGGCATTTCCATCTGCTTATCACAAATTTGTTGCCCCCTCATTTGTGCTCAAAATGGATCCATAGGTCGAAACTGGAAGGCAGGCCAGTGGACCAGAGGGAGCAGCAAACCTGCACAATGGTAGCAGCAGGGCTTGGGAGAGCTGTCTGGGGAGATGATGCTGTTCCAATTTGAGTTTGTCACAAAAGAAAATCCTGTTTACCCATGCTCTCAGATTACTTGTGTACAGTTCTGAGGCTTTTATTTGAATTAAAAGAAAAAATTGGAGGCACAGTGGGTAACTTGTTTAAAAACTCAATGAAACATTTACAGGCTAAATGTAACATTTGTGATGAAATCTAGGATGTGGTTAAATGAAGTTATTTTGAGGACTTGGGCTTAGTGAAACAGCATGCTTTCAATTTTAAGTCTTGTGTGCTGTTCTAAATGTTATCTGTCCTTTGTGGAGGAATTTGTTAGATGGCATCTCTCCGAGATGGTCCACTTTGCATGGGTTTTGTTACCCAGTCTCTCCTCATTCTGTTCATTCCTCTGCCCTTTATTTCTGCCTCTTCCTGTTTTTCCTCCTCCTGCATATAGATTGCATTCTGAGTGTATTTCTCAAAATGTGGCTGTCTCCTATTTAAATGCACCAATGCTGCTTACTAATTATTCTCCCATACCCAAACAGCACAATTTGTTTTCCTTTTTGATAAATTTTTGCTGTTGACCCATTATGTTGGTGTTCTTACTTCTGCTTCATGAATTCCACCAGTTAAATATTTCAACAGGCAATCAGTGCTACAGGCAGTTTTGCCAAACAATTTAGCAAAAACACTGGTAGGAAACCAGCAATCTTCTTCTACTCAAAACAAACTAATATGCAACCCCCAAATTTCCCCACCACATCCTTCACAACTGTCTGTCTTCTCTCACAAACAAAAATGTTTAAAATGCTATGAGGTTCCTGTGGGTTCTTTGAATGAAATTACCTTCTCTTGCCATCTCAGCTTTAAGGAAAAAAAAAATTCAAACACTTTCTCTGAACTACTCTCCTAGACTGTGCAGATTGCAGTGTGCATGTTTTAAGGACAGCAAAAAGTTATGCTGTAATAGAGCTTATTAGAGAAATCTGGAGCAAAGCCATCTATAGACAAATTAAGAGCATGACAACTGGAAGCTGTTTCCTTCTGTCATCCTTCTCTATGGTATTTGAAAAAGAAATTGAGCTAATGTCCCTCATACCTCAGAGCTGTGCCTTAAGGGAGCCATTAGGTTTATTCCTCTCTTTGCACAGAGGCCAAATTTGTTCTATAATCAAGTGTCTTTAATACAAGAAAAAAATTTGCTTTGTAATGCTGGAAAATGAGCAGAATTTGTCATCTGAGTATATTGGAAGTAGTGCTGCTCTTCTGAAAAAGCCATTTTTGTTTTGGTTTTGTAGTTTAAAATAATACTACTCAAAACTTCAGGAGTTTTGTCATTGTGGAAGTAGGAACATAGCAGAAAATACTTGTGTCTTTTTAAACTGAGACTATGCCTTGTTGGACTCCCTTTTCACTTGTACTTTTCTCCTGTGTCTAGAATCATAGAGTCAGGGCTGGAAGGGGACCTCAAGGACCATCTAGCTCCAACCCCCCCAGCCATGAGCATGCCTCACACTAGATCAGGTTAACTCACAGCCACATCCAACCTGGTGTTAAAAACCTCCAGGGATAAATGAGGCTTCCGCCACCTCTCTGGACAACCTGTTCCAGTGTCTCAGCACTCTCATGGTGAAGAACTTCTTCCTAACATCCAGTCTGAATGTACCCACTTCTAGTTTTGCTCCACTCCCCCTGTGAACAATAGGGAAACTTGTCCAACTCTAATCCTTGTCTTCAGAACTGCTTCTTCCCCCGGGTATCCTTCAGAGAATTGTGATGGTCCTTACAGTGTCTGAGCTGGTTCATTCTTCACAAGTATGGTTATAACTTGTTGCAGTCAATGGTTAGTCTTACTAGGTTTGCATTTTTAATGAAAACCCAAATAAAAAGACCTGTTTACCATCAAGTTGTCACAAACGAGTTTTGTCTCAAAAATATTTTGCCAGGGATTATTTAGCAATTTCATTCCTATGTGCCAAATATATTCACTGCATATTAATACATGAATGTGGCTATGACAGTAAATATCTGACACTACAGGTTGCAGCAAGTGTGTTTTGGTAACTTCAATTTTCCTTCCTCCTTGGGTTATTACATGTGTGTTAAATACTAATCATAGAGTGGTAAGGTTGGAAGGGACCTCAAGGATCATCTAGTTCCAACCCCCGCCATAGGTCAGGTCACTCAAGGCCTCATCTGACCTGGTCTTGACCACCTCCAGGGACGGAGCAGCCACAACCTCCCTGGGCAACCTGTGCCAGTGTCTCACCACCCTCACTGTAAAGAACTTCCTCCTGACATCCAGTCTAAATCTCCCCTCTGCCAGTTTAAATCCATTACCCCTTGTCCTGTCATTTCAAGACCTTGTAAATAGTCTCCCCCCAGCCTTCCTGTAGGCCCCCTTCAGATACTGGAAGGCTACTATAAGATTTCCTCGAAACCTTCTCTTCTCCAGGCTGAAGAGCCCCCAACTCTCTCAGTCTGTCTTCATAGCAGAGCTGCTCCAGCCCTCTGATCATCTTTGTGGCCTTCCTCTGGACTTGCTCCAACAGCGGTAACAGCTCATCCTATACTCACAGATTCATAGTTTCAGATGCCACCTCCCTCCAGGTGCTGAACTCGGCGTCATTTTTTGTTTCTCACAGTTCGGTTTACTTAACATGGGAAATGGACTTAGTGAATTTGCTATCCTGTTGACTCAATCCAAACTCAGAGCCACCTGAAAAATGACCAACCTGAAACTGACTCTCTTGTAATGCTTATATTCTTTTTGTAAGAGTCTAAGAACAATGGTACAGAATCTCTCCCCAAAAGAAAATGGTTTCCTTAGGAGGTAGCTGCTGAATTCTGGATTTTGTTCAGAGGACTGCTCAAATCTAAACTTCAGAAATGAAACCCAATTATTAATGTATATTCAAGAGAAAAGCTGTTGTCAGGGTAAGAAAATCACTTCTATTTTTCTATTCAGGTTGAAAAGACACAGAGCAAAACCAGTGACCAATTTAAAACAGTGTGAGTGTTCTCTTTACTGTGACTTGTAATTGCTGTATGGGGCGGAAGTATTGAGGTAATTCTGTGAGAATTTATTGACGGTGATCTGTAAATGGAACAGTTATTCTGCAGATCGATTATATTCTGAGTAAACAGAATATAATCTGTATGTTTTGAATCAAAACATACTCCATCTTATTGAAAAAATCTTGGAATAATTTTTGTACAAAACATATCCTTGGACCAAACTGCCTAATGAACTTGATGATATTGGGTATCTATAAGGCAAATGTTAATCAATATTTCATGGGCATGGATCAATTACTCAATGGATTGTGCAGTGTTGGGTCTGGTGTCTCTCTTCAGATGGAGCTTTTATGATGTTGATTACCCTTTTGGGACCTATAGGGAAATGGAAACTCTTGAGGTCATTGGAAAATTTTACGTGTTAGGTAGAAAGATAAGACTATGTGTTCATCTTTGGAAAAGACATATAGAAGGTTTTGAAGTGAAAAATGTCAGCACTAATGCATGAATAGTCTTGGTCATAATTTTCCTGAGGCAACTTTACTTTTTTTTTCTTTCTCTAAAAGACTTTTGAATTGTTTAACAAGCTGGCATTGCTTGGTATCAGCACAAGACTGAAAAATGCTTTGCAATATTTAATTTATTGGAAAAGAAGTTTTTACTCTTCTCAGTGTAGGGCAAGAAATAAGTTATTGGAAAACTGGCTTTGGTGGTTGGTGTGGGTTTGTTTTTTTAATCCCCATGAACAGAGAGGCAAATTACCAGAACACTTACTCTTTTGTTCCTGGTTTCCCTATTCTAATCTGTTCTCACCAGCAGCAGCCCATTCTGTCGCACCCACTGCACTCTACCGGGGCATTCTGGTCACTTCTCTCAAGGAGGAGGCAATGGGATTGTGCTAAGATGGAGCTCTGCATGGAAGACTTGTTTGGCTGAACTCTGTCAAGTCTTCCTCAGCAGTTCACTACCGGGGTTCTTTCTGCCTTCATGAACTGGTACCTTCTGCAAAATCTGCATATTTGAAGATGCGTTTGTTGTCCTAACACTGGCTTTATTCACTGAACTTTAATGTTATACCACACCCAATTCATTTCATTACCAAAGATTTGTAGCATCTGGAAAAGAGTTTTTACTTTAGATGTGTCTCAAGCAAGAACTTGAAGAAAAAAGATGACAAGTCATGCTAGGAATCTGGAGTTGCCTCTTCTGTATAATCTTGAAATAGAGTATTAAAAGCACAAAACTGTTTACAAGTGACTGTCCCAGATGCACTTGACTGTGGCTCAGCAGATGCAGTTTGGTGGTTGTGTTAAGCTGATTTTAGGCAGCCCTGCCAAAGAGAGGGAGGCCCAGCAGTATTAGCACTTGTGCAGATGTGACCAGCTCAATCAAACTCCTAATCCGGCTGGAGATTCTCTTGTATGGGGGATATAGTTTCCAGATAGATTAGCAGCCACATCTATCTAGCTGGTTACACAACCCAGCATCACTTTCATCAGCAACAGCTGGAACACATGGCCAGAGAATTGGAGGGATTGTCCTTTCTTCCAGAAGCACAGATTCTTATCATCTTAGGCAGATAGTAAATCTGCACCTTGTGAAATGTTTTGTTGACAGGCCAGTGGGCTCAGAAAGGCGCCAGTGGGCTCAGAAAGGCTCCACTGCCTGCATACTATTTAAAGAAAAAAAGCTAAAGATCCAAAAGCTTGCTGCTTTAAATGTAGTTGAGCATACACTAATACATCTTTTTCGAAAGTAAACTTATAACTGGGTAAGTTTGGATATTTCAGACCAGAAAATCCTGTAAACATGTTTTCTGCCTTTGCAAGCTAAAAAAGACCCTGTTGTTCATAGTGGTTTGTACACTGCTGTATTCACACTACATCAATTTCACTCTGTTTTTAGCTTCAGATTAAAAGTTTGATCCAGATGTCAGGACTTGTAAGATACTAGGAATTAGATGTCAGTATCACAGTGAAGCCAAAGTGTGGTGGATTAAACTGTAATTTTGTTATCAGGCTTCCATTTTCTTTTAGTTAAGTAGTTACACCTTAAGATCTAATCTGTCATTCTAGATTCTTCACTTCCATTTCAGTTGATTTTTATCTTAAAGAGGGCATGGGGAGGGAGGTGATGAGATACTGCTCAGAGTGGCACCACTCCAAGAGCTACAAGGCGGTTTCTGGTTTGTATCATTTCCAGATCAGTTTTTAAAATTGCATTGGTTTCTGTTCCTCATTCCTTAGGGAAGCGCTGCCCAGGCTGGACTGGCACAGTATTGCTTTGGCTCAGCTCTGAATGCTTCTTGGCATTTCATCTTGCCATGGCATATTCTTGTCTCAGCGTTTACTTGCTGTGCTGAGTAGCTGAGATGGTAAAGGTGTTGAGTACTTAGTCCATGAAGCAAGTGGTGTGTTTTGGGAGAGGCCAGCAGGGTGTTGCTGTGTGTCTAATTAAAGGCATATTTAAGGTAGACTGGGGACGTGGAAGGATTGTGACCTTCTGTTTCCTAAGTCCTTACTTATTGTTCTTTGAGAAAGGAGCTTTAATAGTTTCAGTGTGCAGACACTGTCTTTTCTTATTGAATGTCACTCAGTGCTTTTCACTAGGGATTACTACAAAGACATCTTTAAAATGTTAAACTTACAACAGGGAATTAATCTTAGTTAATACTGGTTGTATTATCCAGCTCTGTTGAGAAAATGTATCTCTCTGCTCTTGAGTAGATGATAAAACTGTGATAATTAATAGTTTGCTTTAATGAACCTAACTGAAATAAATTCTCTCTTCTGAAGTACAATCCTCCTGCCCCCCCACCCTAGTACTTGCTTTTCAAGGTGGTTTGTTTTTTCACTTGTTCCCTTGTTTGTGATACAGCTTTTGGTCTCCTGAAACAAGTCCATCTACAATCCTCATTTCCATCAGTTGGCTGTTGCCCTTCCCCCCACCCCAGCACACTTGAGGTGGCATTGTTTTAGAGAATATCTAAGGCAGAAGCTGCAGCCTGTGTTCAGCCAAGAGCTTGGACACATTAATTACGCATCGGGTTTAGCCTCTAGTGAGCCTTTTCACTAGGAATACCAGTAATGAAAGGACCTACCTCGCAGGCAGATCAAAGCTGGGAATCTTCCTTAGGTCAAATACCACCTCTCAGTTCTCCTATTTCACTGGAATGACCACTTAATGTTAAGGTTTAATCATTGATGGTTTGAACACTTAGGGAAGGGCTGTGGCTTTGTGCTGTGCAGAAAGGGGGAGGATGCTAACAGTGTGCTTTTTCTTCCATTGAAAACACCTGTTTGACATTTCCCTATAAGCTTCTTCGAATAGATATCCACAGACAAACAAATAGTCACTGTATGGAGTGATGAGGTTTTAAACAAAACATTGGTAGCAAACAAACAAAAACATCTCCCCTGGAGAGGGGAGTTGCTTTGTGTTTCAGTGACATCTTGGGGTTGTTCACTGCTGCAGTGTTCCTGTTCCTTGGAAATTGCTAAGAAGCTGGTGCTAAATTGTGAGAGTGTACCCCCGTTTTAAAGGATGTCCTGCTTAAGGGAATATTCATAGAGCTTAACAAAGTATTATTCAGCTTTAAGGTTTATTTGTGGAGATTTGAATTCAGGAAATGGCATTGTTACATAAGAACTGGAGCAGCTAAAATGGAAGGAGATTAATATACTTGAAGGGGGAAGCTGAGGTTGGAGGATTTCGTTAGCTCAGGCACTGATTTTTATAGTTCACTGAGAAACTTCTCTTGTTCTTTGGAACAGGATAGACGTTCAGGATCAAAAAGATGTTATTGCTATATATAAACTGGAGGTGCTTCCAATCTTTGTGCAGAAAAACTTCCACTTATTCAGGAGATCTGGGTGTGCTTCTCTCCATGCATTTCTTTCCAGAGACTCATTAACGTGAATGTACAAGTTGTATCAGATCACTTCTATTCTGCTACATTATTAACAAAATACAAAGTTGGAGTGATTGAGCCATGAAACTCTGTCCCCGAGAAACACCTCAACAGTTGTGCCTCAGATTGTCTCCTGTTTGATCTCAGTGCTTTCTTCAGCAGAGGAGAGTAGTGGTACAAAGATGAAGCTTGTGTGTGTGTCTGCAGACAGAAAGACTAGAATTTGCAGAAGGGTATACTTTGTGGTATGTTATAAACGGAGAACTTCACACTGGATTTTACTTCTAATAAGGATGGTCTCCACAGATTTTCTTACTGTGTACAGCAATTGTAAATCATAAAAAATAGAAAATGTCTACGTGTTGTAAGATTTTGTACCATAAATTATGTCACAAAATTCCATTATAAAGGCCTCAGTATCTCAAGTATCACTTTTCCTTACTACTGAGAGAACTGTAGCATTGCAACTTTGATCTTACGGTAGTTTTTCAGCAGGGAAGAAAAATCTCTTTGAACAGAGGAGCGAGCTAGAAAGTAAGTAAAACTAGATAAAATTAATGTATAGCACTGAAGTAACTGAAGATCCTCAGGGAATATATACACTCCCCTGTGAACAAAAGCCTTTAAAAAGGCACAAAATACCCTCAGCACAAGAATTCCCCATGGTTGTGGAGAGCAAAATAAAGATTGTCAATAACTGAATGAAGAAACTATCTAATGAAGTATTAATATCTAAACATACTGACCTACTGGCCTTAAAGCTAATCGAAAAGGTAGGATGGAGTCTTTCCACATGCCTACAGGAAGGCATGGCACTCCTCAGAGGTGACTGATACCCTGTATGCACCTTGTGAATTCTCATGGCTGTGTTGTAGCTCTCAGTGTGGGGCTCTTCCTTCCCACTGCAGCAGAGATGGCTTTCTGGCATTCTTATCCTGGCCGAAAGCACCCTGACCTTTGCAATTTTTACACCAGCATCTCAGCAGCCTTTGAAATACCTGAGCTGTGAAGTTGCACATGTTGTGTTTGTCTGGAGTCAATGTTCCGACCTGTTATGAACGAGAAAGCTGTTCTGAACCTTTTAACATTTGGGGTGAGAAGTACATGTGAAAAAATAACGTTCATAACTGCACAAATCCCTTCTCAGTAACATAGGGGCTAGAATAGAATGCATTGGGTTGGAGTGGACCTCTAATTGGACCTATTAGTCCAACCTCCAAAGATATTCTGGTGCATACTTCTACTCTATTCCATGTAAATATATATACTATGCGTGTTTCTTGACTACATAGAGCACAGTTTCTGGTGCATATGTTCCAATACTGTGTGTTAGGATGTGCCTGACAGGACTGCCTTTTTAAGATTTTAAATCAAATGTTATTATATTGGCATGTGCAAATAAAAATTACTGACAATGAGACTTTGAGGTATAAGACCTAAAGAAAAAACAACAAAACCCACCCCAAAACACAAATAATTAGGAAAAAAAAAACCAAACCAAACAGCCCTTTTGAGGAAATATTTAAGAAGTTGAAGTATGTGCACAAATGTGGATCTTTGAAGTGTTAACAGAGATAATTTCTTACAGATAGCAGATCTTTCAAGATAGCAATCTGTGGAGAAAACAAGTGGGTAAAGGCAGCTCATCTTAATAGCCTAAAGTGCATTTCTGAGTTAAACCTTTGATAATTGTCATTGCCAGAAAAGCAACAATATTTTTTTGCTCATTTAGACTTCATTGCTATTAAATAATTCTCCTGCTTTTCTACTGTTCCTCCTTTAGATGCACATGTTTCTCTTGGCAGGTAGGTATGCTAGAGGGCTCAGGGTAGCTTGGTTATTTTGGAGGAGCTGGAGTTGTTTGAGAAGATAGGAATTTCTGTTTAGAACGGAAAAGTGATCCTAATGGTCTCTTTGGAGACAGAATGGTCTTGCAAAAGTTCTTTCACTTGTGGTTATTAGGAAAGCACTTTGCTGTGGGGAGAGGAGAAAAAAAAAAAAAAGAGGGGGAAAAAAAAAGGTTTGTGTGTTGAAATTGTAATGTGATGTGAGCTAAGTATGTGTCCAGATAAATTCCACTAGTTACTGCTTTCAGTGTACTGCTTTGGATCAAAAGTAACCTTTAATATTTCTTAGTGCTGACAAACCTGAGCTGTGTTAATTTGGCAATACTTGCTTTTCTTACAGTGTTGGTCCTTCAACCACTGCACAGCTGTGCTGGTTTGAGCTGCTTGGAATATTTTAATACAGAAAATTATACTATAGGCTGTGAAGGAAAACAATGGTGATGTCTACTTCACTCATAGGCTTGCTNTCGTGTTTCTGTATTACCTTTACCTTATATATTTCTGTAAATATTCCTGTATATATATCTGCTTGTATATTGTGCTAAGCTGTAAATATAGCTTCATCTCTTAACTTCCAGCCGGCTGAGTTCCAGTCTGGGTCATTTTACTGGGGGGGGGCGGGGAACTCCCAAACCGTCACAACAACTCATCTGTCCATACAGAGTGACAGGGTGGCTATCCCAGCTAAGCAGCAGGGCATACCTTGGGAGAGTGGCTTCCAGGTACCATGAGTCTGATGCATCACAAATCACCCAGAGCTGTATGAGGGCAAGAGACATTTCAGCGTTTGGCTGAACAGCTCTAAGGGCAGCTCCTAGTTTAAAGACAATGAGGAATGGAGGGGTTTTCAATAGGAATAATGCTTTATTAGCCAGAATTGTGTAGGCCAGGGAGAGAAATCTATAGCCTGAGACATTCAGTTATGTTGGACTGACAAATTAATACATAGACACATTTTATTTGGAAGCATTTAGCTCTCCATATGTAATGAATATGATATAACTTTGTAAATGCCAGAAGGAAAAACTTCATTTCTTAATTCAGTGTATTTTTATTTTTCTTGCATGAACATATGCTGCTAATATTTCATTTTCAGCATGTCCCAGACCAAGCACTGACATAATAATTTTGCCCTATCAGATCACCTGTCTTCTAAGATATTTTTTCTTAACTGCCTGGCACTAATTGGTTGGTATTTAATTAAGTGGATACACTCTAGCTGCAAGAGAAGATTTGAAAATACAGTACCTATTCATTTCTCTCTGTCCTGTTTCAAAGGAATATGCAACACAAAACCCCAGTAACAACTTCGTTTACAGGAATACCACCATTATTCTTTTGATAATTTTCATCAGTAATTACTATTGTAAAGCCTTTATACTTACCCTTTCCTTCTTTTACTTCATGTTTCTTCTGTTTCATAATTTTAAGTGACTTCTTTTTTTCTCCTTGTAGTCCTGAGATGTTATCAAACAGCCCAATTAGGTGAACACTCTGTGTGTTAAAACATGCTGTTTAAAAGCCTTAAGTGGAAGATAAATGTTAGTGTAGTAAAAGAACTTTTAAAACCAAGTGCTACATATGGGGAGCTTTGAAAAAAGCAGTGTGGTGCTGTGCTTCACTGCCTGTGAGAGAAGCCGATGTGAGTAAAGGGGAGATTTTATGTGAAGAAAATTGCCTATAAGGAGTTGCCATCTCAGAATGATCTGCAGCAAAATGTCATTCTGTGTCCTGCTTTCTGCAAGAATGAGAGGCAAGGGCTCTAAGGCACGTCTTGGGTGTAAGTATTTTATCCTATATCATATAGTAATTCTGTCCATTGACTTTGTTAGAAGGGAGACTTTGCAGGTTCTGTAGATGACGAAGGGCAGGTGCAATAGTTGATATACAAAACATCCCTGTCTGTGACCCAGGGAGTTTGAAGCATATGATTAATGTAAATGGAGCAAGAAAGGAGGTGAAGCACATAAAGCTCCTGAGCTCCTGTTCTATGCCTGCTTAACAAAACCAGTGGAAGAAAACAGGACCTCCCTCCTTTCGCACAGGGTCTGACTGAGTGTCTTGGACAGTTAATATAGCGTTTAGATTATCTCGCTTAGGAGGACTTCAGAACAGAGGAAAGGATACTGTAGAAAAGGTGTGGGATCAGATACAAGTAGAGATGACCAGCAGGACCATTCTTCCCCTGTACTCAGCGCTGGTCAGGCCACACCTTGAGTCCTATGTCCAGTTCTGGGCCCCTCAATTTAAGAAAGATGTTGAGGTGCTTGAACGTGTCCAGAGAAGGGATCCAAGGCTGGTGAGGAGGCTGGAGCACAGCCCTGTGAGGAGAGGCTGAGGGAGCTGGGGTTGTTCAGCCTGGAGAAGAGGAGACTCAGGGGAGACCTCATTGCTCTCTGCAACTACCTGAAGGGAGGTTGTGGCCAGGTGGGAGTTGGTCCCAGGCAACCAGGGACAGAACAAGAGGACACAGCCTCAAGCTGTACCAGGGCAGGTTTAGGCTGGATGTTAGGAAGAAGTTCTTCACTAAAATAGTGATTGGCATTGGAATGGGCTGCCTGGGGAGGTGGTGGAGTCACCATCCCTGGAGGTGTTTAAAAGAAAGGAGGCTGGATGAGGTACTCAATGCCATGGGTTAGTTAATTAGAAGGGTTAGATGATAGGTTGGACTTGATGATCTTAGAGGTCTTTTCCAACCTGGTTAATTCTGTGATCCTGTAGGCAAGCTCTTATTTGTTTGTGCAGCGCGAAGAGCATTTCTGGAGGGGTAAGGTATATCTTCATAGCAGGAGACACTAAGGAAGCTGAGCAACTTGCGGTAGGATTGGGTTGGTTAGTTCTTAGGCCTGTGCTGAAGTTCTGGCCAGAACTAGACCCAGCTGTTGCATAATAATAGTAATATTTTTCCATATATTCTTACCAATGACTGTGTTGCCCTTTGCATCTAATACCTGGTGAGAATATGGATCAGCCACATGGTCAAGTACAGGATTGAAGTGTTTAGTCCCAGGATGAATCTATTTTCTCCCCTCTCCTGGTTCTCTCTATTGCATTGTCCAAGTGACTATATTTGATGTTTAATGTGAATTCTGTCTTTGGGCACAGCTAACATTCATAGAGGACTGGTATTTTATTCTGTATACCACCAGACTAGATCTACAAATTGTTTGCTTAAAATAGCCAGTTTCAAAAACCTTCAGCCAAATTAAATGATCTTCAAGCCTTTTTGATGTAATTTTCAGCAGAGCAAGGTTCCTCGTGTTTTGTCTCTAATCACGTGGGCTTTTCAAGATAAATAACTCCTTGGCTGACAAGTTACTGCACATTTTGAGAACAATTATTGACTGATAGATCCTAATGGTTTCTGCAATGCTGTATCTTGATTTGGTCTGGAAATCCAAGTACATATCAAATTCTGTTTGTTTGTCTTTTGGGATAAGATTAATGAGTCTTGTAAATTATTAAAGACTGTGCTCTTATCTTGCAGACCTGATTTCTCTGCATGGGCACTGTATGCTAAAAGCTGCTCATTAGTAGGTGAGCTGATAGTTGCATGTATGTATTATTGATGATGGGGGGAATTTCCCTGAGTGAAAAAGGGTGGCAGGCCAATAGAAATACTTTGCACAGGAAGGTGACATTAAAAGCTTTGCCATTTTTAGCCTGTGTCTGAAGGTGTGTTCTTTTGGACTTATGCCATGGGATACCCAGTTTGAGAACTTACCACAGAGGCGTGGAGTAAATCTTGTCTTGCACCTCTCTCACTGTTCTCATAGACTTCTAAGGTTTGTATTGGAACTGGGATATAGTCTGGAGCCTATTTCTGTAAAAACAGTAGTTTGATTTAGCATCTCTAGATCAATAGGTTGTAATTCTATCACTGTTTTACCACAGCAGGATGGGATGTTAAACTAAGCTTGAGCAGTGAAGCAGAAGAGAGTCCTAGATTTCAGCATGGCTATTGTAGTATCTGAGATGTTGTCAAGCCCAGTTTCAGAGCATTATTGCTAGCCATAAGGCAGAGGAAGTAGACTTTAATCTCACTGAACTCATAATCCTTGAAGTTTGAATCTGCACTTAAAGATCTATTGAGATAAAATTTCATTATTATGTATCCCATTAAAAGAGTATAGTACTGATATATGTAGGATAACTTTTCTGCTAATGTACGGATTTAAAATGTTTTATGGAGGTAAATCAATACCTTCAAATGAACCCAAAACCTCAGAATGCCAATTTCCTTTAGGACACAGCCCATTCAGGATGATCGATAACACTTGCTGGCCTATCTCCACTTAAGCCTCTCTAAATCTGCATTGCCACAGCTACATTGTGTGATGTGTCCTATATCACTCCCAACCCACCACCTCATGCCCACTTTCTGGTCCTTGTGGCAGCACCTGCACAGTTTCCAGTTCTGTCAGCTCCCTGAACTCGGATCATGAAAGCGTTTGACTAGTTCAGACAGCTCAGAAGTAAGATGAAGCTGTAATTACAGAAAGCAAAATTTATAGCCATATATATGCAATATATTTACAAGTATTTACAGTTATATACAAATTAGTACAGAAATCCAAATGCCCTCCTGGACAAAGAAAACTACCCAGAAGGGCTTAAGGTTACCCTCTCTTTTCCCTTCTACTTTCCCAGACAGACAAACAAAACAATCAGCAAAGCCTATGTTGTTATTTGTTAGTGGAGAGATTAGAGCAGAGTGAACAGGAAACAAATAGATCCAGCATCACAGACCAGAGTGGGACAAACTATTAATATATTGGCTTTTTATCCCTCTCAGCAAACCAGGGAATGGTATAGACTTCATCATTATTTTCTTTTCACAGCCAGTGAACTAATTTCTCTCATTAAAATATTCCAATTAGCCTCAAACCAGCACATAGAGACAAACTTGCAACTTGCTTGCAGCTTCTACTGATAAACTGGATAGAGCAATGCAAAAGGCATTCTCAAAGCAAAATTATCTGTGAGGACATAATCCAATCTAGCAAAGGAAGCTCCTGAGCACTCTGCCTTTCCGCTTCCTCCCCACCCACATTGGTGCTACCACCTCAGATCTTTCTCAGTTGATTGAACTCACTAACTCTGCAGATCATGAACCTGGCAAAAGCAGATAGCCTTCTGCTGTTAGTGAGTTAAGGGCACAGAAGAGGAAGCAGAAGCAGCAACAGGAGTGAACCCACACCCTTTCATCTCTAATGGCAGCAGCGTTATGCAACCACTTCTCATGGTAGAGGGAACACAATTGAAGAGTGTTGCTTATGCCATGAACTCTGGAGTTGTGTATGGTATCTAACTATAGGTCTTCGGTTGCAAAGCTGTCTCACCTATAACACTGGTACAAAGCTAAGTTGCTGTCACGACTCCTGAAGTTACTGGAATTAAGTTCTTTTTACATGGTAACAATTAGGAAAATGTTACTAGAGAGTATATTATATTAAACTTTGGGGTCCTCAATACAAAAAGGATGTGAACCTGGCAGAAAGGATACAGAGGAGCACTGCAAAAATGATCAGAGAGCTGAAGCACTTCTGCTACAAAGACAGGCAGAGAGAGTCAAAGTTGTTCAGCCTGGAAAAGAGAAGGTTCCAAGGACACCTTGTGGTAGCCTTCCAGTACCTGAAGGGAGCCTACAATAAAGCTATGGAGGGACTTTTTACAAAGGCTGGTAGCAACAGGACAAGGGGTAGTGGTTTTAAACTAGAACAGGATAGATTTGCATTGGAAAGAAACTCTTTATTACGAGGATTGTGAAATACTGACACAGCTCACCCAGGGCCTTGGAGGCATTGACGGGGCTTGAAGGCTTGATGGGGCTCTGTACAACCTGATCTGCTTGGGGCTGTCCCTGCTTACTGCAGGGCGAGTTAAACTAGATGGGCTTAGAAGTCCCTTCCAACCCAGTGCATTCTGTGATTGTAAGGAGAAGCCTAATTAAGGTTGCAGTCAGCTTTTCCAACACAAGAAAGCAAGTCAAGATGTGTTCTGTTATGTTGGCAAACCCTTTGAATTACAGGTAACCAGGAAAACCCAGACCAGATATGCTCAATCTGAGTCCTTCAACCAGGAACAGGATAGGGGAAGAAGAGGTTGTCGCAGAGTATTTCTTTTACCTTCTTTCTGCATATCAGGTGATTCTGTTCACTGGTCATCAGGCTGCTGTAGCATAAGGTCTCCTCCCAGGTAATGTCATCTGCTGTGAAGGGAGAGCAAGCTGAGGTCTGCAGTGCAGGCTTGTCCTCTGGAAAGGCAGGTTAGCCAGCATGCCTGTCTGTCCAGCTGACAGGGGCTGCTTGATGCGCAGCTCTGTCAGGGCACTACTGGCTTTAGAGACCTGTTCTCAGAGGCATGGCAGATGATGCCATGTGGTAAAAACAGATCAAGAATCTGGTTCAGGTTTAAAATCTCTGTGAAATCTCTGGTCTGTGCTGCAGGAGTGGTCTCTCTGCATCTGCTCCTCCGTGCTTACAGCTGAGATCTTAGCCCGAGAGCTGCTGCTTCGGTTTCAGATGGTCAGAGCGGAATTCTTGTTTTTCCTTCTCTGTCTGTACTCTGTGCATAGGCAAGCTGAAGCACGGCTGTGAGCCAGTGCATAGCTCAGAGCTGAAAGTGGAAAAAACACATTCCTTTTGGCTTGCAAACCAACAGCTGAGGGGCTTTTGCTAAAAGGGGGAAGGACCCTAATGCAGCTACTTGATACTGACCACAGTCCATTTTCACTGAGCAACAGGAACTTTTAGTGAAGTGCAACTTTAACTCCCAAGTGAGTGTCTATGGTGAGCACTGAAATAGAGACACCCAACCCTGCTTCTCGGGTGCGATTTTTATGGGAAGCTTATTGTGACAGCGTTTGGCTATCATTGATTCTGCCTTTCTTTTGTGACACATGGATGTAAACCATATTAAACTTTATTACTTGCAAACTATTTCAATCAACAATTTTTGATTGCTTTGGTTTGTTCTGTTGGTTTCTCGCAAGAGAGGTTCTCGAGACTGCACTCAGCAAAAATGTATTAAACAGCTTCTTCTAAAATGCAAATTTGGGAGTATGTGCAGTAGTCTGTGTGAAACTTGTCAGTCTGCCTGAAACCAAGTGGCTCGTTAGATCATTTGAAGAGTTGAGGAAACAATCCTATCCAGGTCAAGTTCCCTCTCAGCCCTCTGGCATGGAGGAAAATGCTGACAAATGTGATGCTTTTATTCAGAGCGATATTTTGGAGAGGAAAAAGAACTTAGTTCAACAGACCTACATAGACTTTCAACTGGTAAGTACTGCCTTCCTCAAACAGGAGAATAATCAGTTTGCTTCCTTTATATGAGGAAAATCATCTCCATTTCTTAAATCACAAAGGGAATAAGGATTTATGGCTATCTTACATATATGTCTAAATACATCTACTTAAGTAGCTATTTTCACAGTGATACATTCTTTCATCTCTATAGAAATGGTGCAGTGCCCAAAATGCTGTGTGGAAACAAGTCTGAGCCTAAAAGGATATCAGGGGAGTTGCTCTTTCAGCCATGCTTCTCAGCACCCAGCAAGCTGAAAAAAAAGTTGAAGTGAAAGGGGAGGGGCTCGCAGAACCCATAAGAGCTATTAAGCTGCAGCAGTACAGTACTGGTGGTGTTTTTTTTAAAAGTGGTTAAAATAAAATTCTGGTGGTTAGTGATGGGCTATTTGAAATTCTCCTAGGATGAAAAGAAAGAAATACATTTAAAAAAAAAAAAAAAAAAAAAAAAAAAAAAAAGGGNAAAAAAAAAAAAAAAAAAAAAAAAAAAAAAAAAAAAAAAAAAAAAGAGGGGGCAGCAGGAATTTTAATCAAGCCATTTGTCAGAAAAATGACCTGCAGATGAGATTGGAGAGAATAATATGCAGGAGGTTATAGAAGGGAAACAGCAGAGCAGCAGCTCAGGCTCTGATGCATTTATACAGAGTGGGCAGTGGAGAAGTGTGAAGAATCCCCCACCACAGCTCTTGGGAAGCACCAGCGTAAGGCACTCACTGCACAGGCTGCTGAGGGGCTGGAGCTGTTCATGGCAGTGTTGCCTTCATAAAATTGTCTCCTGGAAAGCTTTAATATATCAAAAGTGCGCAGATACCAGTGGGGTTTCTCCCATTTATGTGCACGTTTTAAAGTGCAGCCCTATGTGGAAAGCTTGGGACTTTCCTCCACTCTTTCTGCATCTTCCTAGGGCAAATTCCCCTTCCTGAGTTCCCACTGTCCTGAAATATGTTTAGTGAATATTGGATTTTATCAACACTTCATATAGTATGCTGAAAATGCAAAAAATGCCTAATTTTTTACTTTTTTTTTTTTCCCCCAAACCCTCATAACTTCACAAAATTACAGGGATTTTATGAAACCAGCAAAAATTTTATAGCATTCAGAATTCAATTAAAAAGTGAACTCCTAAGCAAGACAGTTGAGGTGTGATACAGTAGCACTGGAAAACCTTTAGTTCCTTTCCTCTGTCTTACTTTAAGGATAATACAAACTTGTCACAAGGTAACAACAACAGAAGATCACTGGGCAGGCTGGGAAACTCAAACTGTTCTCCTGAATAACACTTCCAGGTAGTTTTTATTCAGCGGTGGAAGTTGTGGTTTTTAGTGCAGCTTAACAGCTTTTTGATGCCCATTTTTCACGTGAAGAAATGGACCTTAAAATGTCTGGGTGGGATGAGTTTTATTTGTGTCTTCTGTAGGCTTGGTTTTTGAGCTGTTGTCTTGCTGTTCTGTTTGTTTGGGTTTTTTTTGAAGTAACAGAATCTTTGGTATTCAAGATGCTGGAGGTTTTAAGTGGGCAGCTTCTCAAAAATGTTAACAGAATACATTTTGTACCATCAAATGAACAGCATCAATCTCTAGAACTGCCAAGCCTCTTGCAGTCTCAGTTGAACAGATGTAAAAGCTTACAAAAGCGAGAAGCGCTCTGGGTGTTGTGTGCAGAGCCTGCCGTGGGTATGTTTTGAAGTATTTGTTTAATACAAGATGTTTAATACTCCATGGGACAGTCCTTATGGTGGTCTTACCTGGCCTCAGTTGGAATTCGTGAAGTGCTGCTTTAGTAAAGAAGAGTTGCACCAAGCCATTTCCTGCTGTGGCACGAGTGTACAAGTAGGTGAAAACAAGCCGAGAACAGCAACTTTGCCTGTGATGAGGTGCTCCATGGTGCTCCAGTGGTGACCTGAGGACATCCAAAGTCTGAGGGGAACCTTTTCTTGGAGGCTTACCAATGCCTTAGGTCAAAATGCATTCCAAGGTGTTTTGGGAATAGCCTGTATTTTTGGAAATGGATAATAAAGATCCCAGTTGGCTTTTAATGCTGGAAAATAAAACCAAGTTCCAGCTTTATAAGATGACTCCTAATCATTCATTATTTGTTCTCCTTTACCACCCCACCACTGTCCATCTCTTCTCAATCTGTCTCCCTGCCATTATTTCTTTTCTTTCCTTGCTAAACATAAATACAATTAGAATACAAACTCTCATTAGTGTACTGCCTCTAGCATGGTTGCCTCTTTGTAGCCAGGTGGGAAGTTGCGGAATTCAGTCAAGTGCTCATTTGAGGGAGAAACAGAGCGCAGAGAAATTATTGCAGCTCTGTAAAGCATGAAGGCACAAAAAAATAATCAGATTTCTATGGCAAATCTTGCGGGTTTTTGCATTGTTTTGAATTGTTTTCTTTTAGTAATGCTTGAACAATCCCACTGCTTGCAAATATGTATCATCACAGTGAACCTTCATTTATTGTTCCATGTGTTTTTCCCCTGATAAATTTTCTCTAAACATGCCTCTCTCTTCTCAGTGCTCTAGAATGCTTTCACTCTCTCCCAATATGACAGGCAATATAACTGGAGAAGAATGCAGAAAAGGGCTGCATGCAGGGGAGCTGGAGGTATGGAGCAGCATCCACTTGGAATGATTACACACACCAGGACAATTCAAACTGGAAGACAGGTTGAAAGAGACATGGAAAAGAGATCACAAATGATAATGGTACCAGGAAAAGTAAATAGAAGTGATGCAGAAGAAAACTTTTTTTTTTTTTTTTTCCCCCTCCAAGAACCCGGCAGCTCTAAACAAAAGCACAAAGGTAGTTCAGACAAAGCTGCTAAACTGTGGAACATCCTCCCACAGGATGTTGTGGATACCAAACTGTAAATGGGTTCAAAAAGTAATTGGATAAATTTATGAAGGAAAATTCCATGCAGGGCCATGGAGTACAAAGATGCCATTTCTTTTACAGGAGGTCTCTAAGCTGCAAATGGCTGGAGATGGGGAGAGACTTTGGAGAAAGTGCTGCTCTTTATATCTTTAAGTTCTGGGTTGCTGCCAGGAGCAGAGTAATGGATGAGCTGGACTTCTGGTCTGATCTACTACTAGGCTGCTGTCATCTCATTTGCCAATTTTGTTCTCTCTGGGGCTTTTCATGGGGTATTTGTGAGCCTTCTGATCTTTTCAACATCTTTGCTACTTGGCAATACTTAATCTGCAGTTTACCTCTGTTTGAAATGCCATCAACTGAATCGCATCATCCCTGCTTAGAAGAAGTCTGTTTATAATAAGATAATACTGGAATTTAATAATTTCTCCTGCACAGATGGAGCACTCTTGTTTTTCCTTGACAGTCAACATCTCTGTCCCTAAATTTCCATTCAGGAGTACAAGATTTAGAAAGTAACTGGTTACTTCAGCTTCTCTAATTTGGAGTTTTATTTCAACCTAACATAGAATAAATAATTTTCTAGAGGAGTGTTTAACAGATTTCTCCATATCTTTGCTTTACTGAAGAATGACATTCATTGAGGCCTCTTCACCCTAGGGAGCCATGTTACTCTGGCCCCGTACCAACCTGTCAAACTCCTCCTGTCCAGCGGCAGTTCTTAGTTTTGATCCAGGATTCCCCCTTACTGCTGTTTGCAGTTTCCTCCATTCTGTACATTCCCAGTGAGCTGCTACTCAGATGTGGGGTTTCAGCTGTGTGTGTTAGCAAGTGACTCCTTTCATGTCCCTGTTTTGATAGTGTTTTACTCTTCTATTCTAATTTTGGATTGTTTTTCTTTAACTGAAGGTTTCAAATATTTTTCTCTGGTAAGAGTGTTTAGAATTAGAGCTTTTCAGGTTCTCTTTTTTTCATACCAGTCCCTATATCAACACACCTGTGTTAACTCTTATGTTAAACTTGGCAATTAAACTTCAGCACCATACTTATAATGTGTTTGGGTTGGCTGGGTTTTTTTGGGGGGAGGGGTTGAGAAAATGCTTTGCTCACTGTAGAAGCACAAAGTGATGCTGGAGCTAAGCTGTGGTGTTAGTCTGTGACAGTCCAGAACTACAGTACCACTTGCTGTGCATTGACTCTGTCCTTCCCTGTTTCAATATCACACAGGACCAATTGTTCTCAGCTTGCTGCTGTTATGTACCGCTCAATCAGTGTAGTTGCCAAACCTCAATGCCCAACCTATGTCTAGTAAGAGGAATTAAAGAAATTAGCTTCCTTTTCTTCAGATTATGATGCAACAGTCCCCAGGTGTGTTCAATTCATGTGCTGTGTGGAGGGGTTTAGCAGTTGGTTTCCAACAGCACAGTGCTGTATTGTACACACCAAGGAAAACAGGACAGTGCAGGTCACAAGCAAGAGAGTTTCATGTAATTTGGGGGAAAAAGCTTGAGCCATTGAACAATGTCCTAAATTTTGTCTCATTTAAACACCTAGTATGTATCTTAGCATTTCAGAGCTATTTGATGCCACTTGCAGTTCCCTCTTGGAACTCTAGTTCATTCCCTTCAGTTTTTTTAAACTGCGGTCAAGAGAAGTGGTGCCTTAAAGTACTTGAGGGAAGAGAAACAGCATAGGAAGAAATCCCAAAGCCTCTTTCTGAAGCCCTCAGCCCTTTGCTATGGGGTGTTACTCTCACTCCAAACCCTGTTTGCCTTAAGGGCAATTTTTCAGCAAATGCACAGATCTTGTGACATTTGTCAGTGCTCAGTTAGATTTTGTATTCGGTGTACTGCAAATTTTGGACTTGTCTTTGAACTCTGTTATACTATTGACTGACTTGATAGCTCTGCTAGTTGTAACTGAGCTGTGTTCCTTTTCTGATATTATCTCACCAATTCAATGCCAAGAGTATTTCTTGTATTTGTCTCCTGGCTATTCCAACCCGTTCAATTGGCTTTCTGCTGTACATTGTTGCTTTAGCTTTACGTATTGCACAAGCGCCTTCCTCACTGCAAGCTCAAATAGTACTCATTGAGAAGTCAAAATGTGTAGATTGGGTCCTGTCAGAGACTTCATGTCACCATCATTTCTGTTCTTGGAAGTACTCCATTCTATATCCATTGGGTTTCTCATAATAGCTGCTTTAAGTAAAACTTTGACAAATGAGAGCAAGAGACAGAAGTATTCTGAAAATAATTTCCCTAAAGATCGTTGTGAATTCTTGTCCAGATGGGACTTAAAGTAAGAGTGTTATGAAATGTCAAAGCTGGTAAAACTATAAAAAAGAGAAGGAATCTTGACTAATGGTCCATGGCTGTGGCTTAACATGTAAGGAAGGATTGTCTTTCTGACTGGTGATTAGAGAAATTCAGCTAAAGCCTTTCTTTATAGCTTCCTGCTGAATTAAGCTCTCTTTGTCTGGCCATGGCTGTGGGAAGAGCTCAATGCAACACAGCTCTGGAATTTTCCAGCATTATCTGGGATGCTATTCACACTCTGCCTGCAGCCACGAGCCCTCTCCTGGGACATGCTGGCCTTTGGGGCTTAAATGTTTTGTGTTAAAGCCGAGTCAGTATTTTTGGGCTCCGTCCTTCTGTGGCAGCCCACACTGAGGAGGGTAGCTGCAGTGTCAGTGAATCGGGAAACTGTGACTAGCCAGGGCAATGGCAGGATTGCAAGATGGAGATTCCAGCGGGACAGCTGTCAAGGTCGTTCCTAACAATACGTAATTCACAATTGCCTTTTTTTTTTTCTTCTCGACTTTCTAATTTAACAGCAGGTGTGATGCTTGCAGGGCAGGAACAATCTAAATTCTCTTTCTGGTTTGATGGTTTTAGTGGGGTGTTTTGCTTTTCAGTTTTTCCCCTGTAAACTGTTACTCGTTTATTTCTTTATTGTCACCCACCAGAGTTTTTAGAGGAATTTTATAACTCACTAGTGAACACTCTGGAGGAGTCCATGCTAAGAGCTGCTCAAAGTCAATCCCAGCTCTCTGCCACACAGCTTCATGTCCTAAACGCTGGTGATACATTTGTTTGTCCTCCTGTTGGTTCAGAGGACACGCAGGATCAGCAGAGATGGATTCTCTGTCTGAGTGAGGAGCAAACTGCCTAATGAATCAGCAGTGGGAACGAGCACAGCACAAGTGACTTGCAGTCCTCAGCAGTTACATGTGGGCTGCAGCACCCCACGTTAACTTGCTGCCCTTTGGAATGCACCCTGCCTGTGCAGCAGGTGTTAGGCTTCGTCCTGTGCTTGTTTCGGTGCTCATTGCAGCTGTGCCGAAGTTCTTTGCAGCACTGCTGCTGGGGACTGATCATTTGCTTTTGTACGTGGTATTAACCTGTTCGGCAGCCTCTTCCTAGTCTCTCAGGAAACGCGTTCATTCCGTAGGAACAGATTTGCTAAGGAGAACAGCATGCACACATTCCATCTCCCTATCACAATGCGGTGAGATTCCCTGATAACCTTCGTGGTAGATCCACAAGTGTTTGTTCCTAGGGGGTGTTAATGGCAGGCTTCTTGTTTGCCTGGAGTTCCGTCAGGAAAAGCACTGCCGCTCCACATCTTCATTTGTGGAACTGAAAGCAGGGCACTGACATTGTGTATTCAGTAGCAAGAGAAAATAGCATTTGCAGCAAGGTGTAATTCTATTTTTATGGGCCTGGTGTTCTTCTGTTTGCAATTTTGACTTAATAGATTCCTGATCCCTTGGAAGAGGGATATGCATAGAGGTGGGGGGGGAGGTTAAATTGCTTTTTGTTGTTGTTTCCAGCTTATATAAATGTATATATTCTGTAGAGATCAAAGGTGACCTGAAGAGAGGATTTGTAAGGGATTTGTCATCCAAATGACACATTTTCAAGTGTAAATGATGTGGGCTAAAAAAGAAGATAAATTTGTTTGTTCTCTCAAACTTTGGGTTTTTTCCAAGTTCTTCTTTAACAAGAGATCTTATTTTAAACCAGAATTGCTAATAAGCCAGGGAAGTGAAGTATGTGCTCGCAAAACCAATGATAAGTATTGCAATACAAAACTCTTCTCCTGTCTGATCACATACATGCGCTTGCAGTTATTTCATTCATTCTCCTGAGAGATTCCAGGATACTTTTCAAAAGCAAATCTACTCTTTCGTATTATTATTTGACAATAGATAGATAGAGGTTTTTTCCCTGTTAATGTAAATCTTTTCAGGTCTGTTTGCTGCTTATTTTTTCTATTTGCATTTCAAATTCATAAAGTTAAATTACAATAGTACTGTTTCTAGTGCTTCTAAAAACACCTCTGCCTTGCATTATCTGTCAGCTCCAGTGATTATATTAGCTTCTGTTTGTGGAGCCTATGTAATTAAAATATCTTTAATTTGTCTGCTTTTTAGGGCAAAGGCAATTTTTAGGTACTGTTTCGTACATACATTTAAAACTGAAAAAGTTATGATTGAAAGGAAATGCTGAGAAGAAAATGGTAAATCCCAGTGTACGAAGATGAGGACTCTAAAGTCTTATCAGAGTCTGAGGGCTTGAGAAACTTTAACTGATGAGGTTTACTTAAACAAGGAGGAAGATGTGGGCTTTACATGGTATAGACCACGGCAGATGGCAACAAGACTGATGTGTCAGATGGTTTAGAGTTAGAAGCAATTCTCGTGGGTATGTGGGGGAAGTTACTGCCAGTATTGAGGTAATTGGGGGAAATCTTACTCAGGTTCTTCAAATTCCCAACATACCAACCTTATTTGATGGCAGATTAGTGTAGTCTGTATTTGTTAGGTTTTAAACAGAAAGGGCATGGAGAGAGCAAAGTATTTATCAAGGGGAAAAGAAACAAAATGGTCATAATATTATAAGTCAAGCAGTAGAAGCAGTGTTCTCCAGATATGAAAAACATGATTATTTTGTGTTCATGGCTGAAGTGCATCTTACCAAAACCAATCTTTCATGGGAGGATTTGGAGAACCTGGAAGAAAAGTCTTTCTCTATTAATCCCCCCTCAAGTTGAAGCCATGCTGTTCTTATGCAAGTAGGCAAATACTTCTGCAGAAACGCTTTGGAGGAGAAAAATATCAGAACAAATTAAAGCCCCAAGGATTTTTGCCATTTTTCATCGGTGATGATGTGCCCTGCCATATGCTACAGGCAGAAGTTGTCCCATGGTGATGAAGTGCCTGGTGGCAATGTGGGTATCTGTACATGGAAGTGAACAAATATAGTTTAGGAGGGTTGTGACTGCTCTGTACCGCTCATGTTAACTGCAACCCACTGTTACAAGGGGCAGCGGAGAGAAACCATTCCATATGTGCAGACAAACAGAATGTTCAGGATTTATGGAGAGGTGAGTACAGGATATTACAGTGACAGATCCAAAGGTACTTTTAATAAAGGGAAGGTCTAAAGTCTATGACTTGTATTCAAAAACTGGTGATAACTGTATCATGTATAAAGAAAATCCCTTCAGCTCTGCTGCTATGCGTCCTTCCTTCTCCTAGCACCCCCTTGCTTATCTTCTGCCAAGGAGATGGTGTAGGGAAGTACTTCTCTGCGTGTCTCTTGCACAGAAATGTCCATTTATTAGGATGATGATCTTGAAACTGTTCTGCAGTGGCAACTCACAGTGCTTCACTACATTGTGGCTTTTTTCAGGTAAATTGCATTGGTAAAAATGTTCTTGATCCCTAAACCCTTCATTTATCTTCCATTAAAAATATATCTATCCTCCAGCTTCCATTCTTCTCCTTTAATCTGAAAAGCACAGCATATGATGTGGTTTCTTTGTTGATTTTAGAAATAATTTTTAGCTTGTCAAAGGCCTTCTGTCTCAACGACTTGGAAACAAAGATTTTTAAATGGATGATGAAGTGCAGCTGCCAGATTAACAAACATAAGAAACTGGAAGGGGAGGATCTCCCAGATGGTTCTAATAAAACTCGGGCACACAGCAAAAGGAGTGTGGTGGTGGGTGGGGGAGTGAATTGAAATGCAAATGGTGATCCCAGTGCAAGTTTTGGGTTTAATTTGTGAAAGTTAGTTGCATAAAGAGCCATTGAGGGATGGGGGCTGGGTGGGGTTTTATCGTTGTGTTTGGTTTTTTCCTATTATTGTAGTACTGCTGACTTCTCCTGTATCCCTGTGTCCATATCTCTACCTCAGGCTTGTATTCTGTGCCAAATCCTTCTCTAGAAACTCACGTCCAGCCATTCATAAGGTTTCTGTGAGTGAGAAGTAGCACTAAAAGCCTAGATGTTCATTAACTGTTGAAGTAGGAAATCTTCCTTGTTGCAGCAGAGAACAGTAAAAATGATGCAGCAGATTTCTGTTAGTTCTTTGATCTGGTGCTGCTCCTGATCCTCTCTTCTACCTGCTGGTGACTGAGCTTGAGTTCCATTTGACTGACCTCAAAATTCTCTCCCAAGCTTTAATAAACTGTCTCTGCTTTCTTTATAAGCAGTTTGTACTACATGATTCACTTAGTAGTGCCTTCTGTCTTTTTTCTGCTGACCTTCTCATTTTATAAAGTAGTATTAGGTCTGTATCATTAGGCCAAAAATTAATGAATAAGAAGTGCAGCAGTGACGATGGAGCTGAGGGGTCTGGTGATGTCAGAATTTGTTCTTGACATGAGTGTTTGGGAGGATGGGGGTAGTTGGCTTGTGGTTTTCACCGTTTCAATTTGGATATGCCAGGGTCAGTAGCTTGAGCTTTCTTTTTCATCCCCTTAGCTGCTGGCAAAGTGTTGATGTTGAGTAAAAGAAAAGACATTCCCAGTGACCATACTTAAGCTGATATCACTTCCAGGTACAGCGAGCAGGTCCATGCTCTAGAAAGTCCATTTCATTACAATAAATTGTCTCCTGTTTTTTAAGATGGCTTCTGCAGCTATAAGATTTAGTAGCTTTGTTTCCATTTAGGTTCAGCTGGATGTTGCCACAGAATGACAGGCAGATGAATTCAGAGTTTAGTTTTAACCTGGACCCGAATGATCAAACCAAAAGACAGCAGATGGATCTTCTGAGCAGAGAACCTTTTCATTTCATTTCCAGGACCAAAGCAACTAATGCTGCTGCTTTTTTTTTTTTTTTTTTTCTGTTCTTGCTTATCATCGCTTTTTTCACTGAAAGGGATAGAAGTCTGAGAGCACACAGACTTCCAACCCACAGAGTAGCCCTTTGGGATGTGGTTTCATCTCACAGTGTCAAAAGCTTTTCAAATCAGTAGTTCAGGAGTAACGAATCCTTCAAATGCATGAGTAACTTGAAGAGTCCTTATGCATGAGCAGGTCAATAAGTACTTCCTTTCTCTCCATCAATCAGTTCTATTTTAAACAGTATTTACATGCTATATTTAATATCTTGAAAAGTAAAAAAGTTTTGACTTTGAAACTTTTTCTAAGTCTCTTCTCCTGTACGTTTACGAATTTGCACTAATAGCATCTGGAAAGGAAGGTTCATTCCCCGTACAGATTCAACCTCTGGTGTGGTTTCAGACTGGATATTGTCCGTCTGCAGCATTTCTAGACCCAAGGAGATGATGTTGATGTGCTGAAGTTACCATTCTCTGAAAGCAGAACATATCCCTCTGTATTTCCTGAGCAGCAGTTAGACAATGCTACTTCAAAATGCCATCACCAAGCAGCCTGGCCACGTGCAGAGGAATAAGTGACAGCGATGTCCCCTCACTCTTCTGACAGCTCTGCCAACCCTGACCTTCAGAGCAGCCCCTGACACAGCTACTGAAGATCCTGTGTGTGCAGGAGGCCTGAGACATTTCATGGAAGGAAATCCAATGCTTTAATGAGATGCTTTGGTTGTTGCTGTTGACCCAGTGACACTGTGCTGTGCTTTCTGGTACAGTCAGCTTAGAAAGAATCTGTTTCCCCTTTCATGCAAAATGAAAACCGACCGTGTGTATTGATACTGATCTATTCTACAGGGGTTAGTGTCCAAGCTGGCAACACACTGATACATTCAGCAGCACAAACAGGCCCGGGATCCTCTTAGCTTGGCAAACTTCATTTGCCATCTGAAAGCCAAGAGCAGTCTCAGGACCTGCAGGCAAGGTGCAGAGTGCTGAACACTTACCAGTCATTCAGAGCCCACGAAGAGTTCACTTGCAGTCAGCATTAACAGGAAAAATATTTTCTACGTCATGGCTTTGTTTCCTTGAGGATTTGCTTCACTTTTTGTCTCCTTACACAGTCAGCAATCATAACTTGTGTGGTGGTTTTTGAAATGTAGACTTCCTGTTACTAATCTTGTAATTAGGTGCCCTTTTACTCATGGACTGTCGCTCAGATTGACAGGACAGATAGCTCCCAGCGTTGGCAGTTGCTAGAAAGTAGGGGATGTTTTGCAGCAATGGCTTGTGATTCATTTGTTTAGCATTCCTCGCTCTTTGTTTTGTGAGGACAGCTTGTGTGGGACTGAGTCACATGGCAGCTCTTTTCAGACTGAGTTTCTGCTGCCTGCAGCCTCTGCAGAAAACCACAGGAAAAAAATGGAGAGAGGCATTCATCTGCATGTCCATTTACTCCACCCATCTTAACAGTCTCAGAAGAAGAGCAATTATTTCATGTCCTCTTTATCAATTCACTTAAAATGTTGTAGCTTATAGTACTGAGCAGTGAAACAGAAGTGACTATGGACTCTGCTTGCTTTCTTGAAGTCAGTGTGCTGTTTGTGAGCACAGTACCAGCTTTATCTGTCATATCCATGCTGTTTCTTGCCTTAGCTAGCTTTTAATATACAATATGCCCGTGTTGGAGATAAAATGTTTTGTGTGGCACCTAAAAAGTAGAAGCTTTTAAAAACATGTCAGTGTTCCTCACAAGCCACAGGAACACCAGATTTATCTAAAGCTGTGGCAGTGAATCTGTGCTGTCTCCAGCTGTGCTGGAGCTGTTGCAGTGCAGTTCTGCAAGGAAAAGCCGATAATAAGCCAAGCCCTTTGCTACTGCTGGGCCAAGTCTGCAGTTTAGGACAGAAAAATATCTGCATGCAACTGAAATTAGAAGATAGGTGCAAGTGTTGGTATTTGACTGTAGTATTCCAGCTTATCTATATGTGAAGGAGTAGCACAGTTAGAAATGGAGCCACAGTGGGGTTTGGTAAGATTTTAAGTTTGTATTCAGTTTAGGCAGATTCCTGGGAAAACAACCTTGGGAACTGTGAGGATGTTACACAGGTTATTTGCTAGCCCTCGGTGGATTTAGGATTGCCATACACAACAGAGTCTGCCATTATTCTGTCTATTTTAATTTGAGCCCAAAAGGGCTATGGCCATTTTTACCTGTCCTGGTGTCTCCTACAGAAGTGTGCCCAGAAGTGCTGATGATCTGAGCATGGCTACCGCAGGCTGGCAGAGCCTCAAGCACCAGAGGAGGAGAAGTCTTCCCCCCTCCCCAAGCCAGCTTCTTTAAATTTAGCATCCTGCCTAAATCCACCAAGTCCCTTGCTCTTGTAGCCAGAAACAGCAAACCTCTGGAAGGGTGTAACATTTTATGCTAACGCATTGCCTCATTGAGAGTCTTCAGATATGTGTTTAATGCAGCCATTCCATGCCATCAAGTGCTCACTGATTTCTCTGTTCTCCAGAGCTATTTAGTTCTTAATTCAAAGAACTCTGTAATATGCAAATGTTTTTGCTGCTGTGCGATGTTCTCTCACTGCTTTTCTGGAGGGTTTTCAGGACTCTGTTCTCCTTTCTGTTCTTCCTCTACATCGTATTTCTGGCTAATCCCATCTGCAAAAGCAGACTGCTTAGTAACTCTCAGACAGGCTGGGAAGAGAACATTAAATCTTCTCAACCCGAAGTCAGCTTTTAACTTGGCCTTAATGTCTCCATTTAGATGATGAGCCAGAAGTTGAAGTTTAAGACTTAATTAGTGGCCATGCCTTTATCTACCTTCAGCAGGAGGATATTCACCCTTCTCTTGAATTGCATTAGGCACATTATGTGTCTTTTCTGTTATGATGCCTCTTGCTCACCTCACCTGTTGCTGCTCATCTGCAAATCTATTTCAGTATCTTCCTTTCACAATTCCTAACAGAGTGGTTTTGTTGTGGCTGCTGTTGTCAAGGCAGTTTTTGTGCTGCGGTGGGTTTGCTTGTCACCCTCATCGGTGCTGTAATGTCACAGTACACTTGTGTCTGCTCGCCAGACCCTTTCCACAGAAGCTCTAAAGCACTTTGCTCTATGTTGTCCCTGGATTTCTTGGTGTAAATAAGTTTTCCATGCATTTGTGTGTGTTTCCACCAACTTTGTCATCCACAAACGTGTTCATACTCCAAGTCAAAGAACCAGAGTACAGAGGTTAGGGGGTAGCAGGGAGACAAAAAACCAAACCCATAAACAAACCCGAAAGAGCTAGGTACTGCTGTCTCCTTGAGTCGTTCAAAAGACCTCTGGGAGCATTAGAGGCACAGCCTGGCCACTGTCAGAAAAAACAGCCAGTACTCCTCTGCTGCACTACTGGAAGATGAACATGCTTAGAGATGTCTGTCTTCAGTTAGGCTGGGTTAGGGTCATTTATTTGAATAACCTACTGCAATGAAGGTTTAACCACTATGAACTGCTAATGTGCAAACAAAACGCAAAGCTGTATGCCTTGGTTCTCTTAAAACATGTCATACATTTAGATAGTTTTCTCGCTTTTTGTTCCAAGCTCATTCTTTCTATTTTGTTTGGAAATTGTAATTGAAAATAAGGGAATTGCCAAGACTGCCTGTTACTTTTCCTGGGAAGAATCCTCCAATTATAGCAGGCCCTTCTTCAGTCTGTGTGCTCCAAGCCTTGCTTTTATTGCAAAGCTAGTAGTGTGTCTACACAGCAGATAAAATTGTAAGAAGCCTGCAGCAGTATGCTCCTGGGGTTCAGAAAAGAAATTTGAATGCTGAGGAGGAGGAGGTGAGTCTGCTGTGCCAACTATGCAGCCAGAATTCAGAATTCAAGTGTCTTATTTTTATGTGGCTCTTTTAGCACTTAAGAGATCAGGAAGTCACTAAAGAAGGAGAATTACCAATAAATGGCATTTGAATTTTGTTTGGAATAACATCACAGTCTCTCTCTCTCACACAGAAAATGTTGCTATCCTGACCAGCAGTCGTGAAGAGAAGGGAGTGAAGCAAATTTGTCTGGAGAAGTAGGAAGTCTTGACATTTCCGTTGGGATTTATTGCCAGCAGCTGCTGAAGGTTTTGCAAAGCCACCCACTGACACTGGAACGGATGATGTGCCTCAGACTTCAGTGGTAACTATCTGATCTCTCTTTATCTCCTCAGTACAGTGTCATGAGATAATTTGTGTGTATTGTAGAGGATGTTGTTTCACTACTACCATAGTTTAAACAGAGTAATCTCAATGGATGTTGGATGAATCTGCAATTTTCTTAATTTCATTTACTAGAAAGAAGCTGAAATTTTAGTATCTGATGGTTTACTTGGTAGTTGAAATTTCTTCCTGAGGGTACATCTCATCTCTTCACCATTGAAAACCATCATCAGGTGTTACTATTACTCTGTTAGTGACTGTCTTCCTGGCAAAGCTGCTTTTTGGAACAAGCTGCAGAGACAGCTCTATCCTTGGCTTTAGAGATGTGGCAATTTGTGTGAGTTGTGAAACATGAGAAGACACTAAAGGCTGCTCATTTCTACTAATGATTGACAGTTCCTCTAAAATATTTTTCCTTTTTTCCATCTCCTTTTTTCATTTTCTGTTGTTACTTGCTTATCGTGTTCTCTGCCCCTTTGTTCATAATCAGGTATGAAACATCTAAAATACTTTTATCCTTCACTTGAGACCTATATCTTTACCAGGCCAATATATTAGTCAGGAATACACAGATGTACTGCTCTTTCTAGTTGAAGTGGGAGCAGAATGACCTTGGCTTCTAGCTAGCCTGTTGTAGGCTCTGTCCCTTGGCAAAAGCAGGTGAATTGTAACTAGCCACTAAAAGGAGAAGGTTTTAACAGGAGGTGGGAATTACCACACCTTTAGAAGACTGAGATGATGTTTCAATGTCTCTTGGGAGAGGAGAGCTTTAAGATGTCTTCATGCTCTTCTCAAAGCCTTGCTGAACCTGCATACAGTAAGACTTAGTTTGATTACACTGCTAGAAAACAGCAATGACATATCACACTATTTCTGCCTTTAGGCAGGAATAAAACAAAGGACATCTCTACCTGTTGTGGTTTTGTTTGCTACAGTTTTAAAAAATGTTGAGAATCAAGACTTTCAGATATTTGTAATGGTTGCTTTTTATGGAGGGAGATGGAGCAGGTCTGGGAGTGACCTTTGTGTAGCCATATTCAGCCTGCTCTTCTGAAAATCACAAGTAAGCTTTTCTCCTTCATCAAGCCATTTACTGTACCCACCTGTCTTAGACTCTGTGAAAGTTTAAGGGGAGAACTGTTGGTGACCTTGCATAATTCTGTCCTAATTTCTGTTAAAGTTCAGGGCCAGATTTTTGAGAAGGCTCAGCATTAAGGTTTCCTGTCTGAAAGCCACGTGGAGCATCCTTATGTGCCTTGTGCAGGAACAGCCAGGACAGCACTGAGGGGCCTCCCAACGTAAAGCATGCAGCTTGGCCAAAGCATCAGTTGGTCAATAACTGGTGGGGGTTTCCCATCTTTACAGGTCTGTTGCCATAGCTGCTTGTTTATTGTGTTTATTTCATAGAATCATCATAGAATGGCTCATGTCAGAAGGGACCTTTGAGATCATCTACTCCAACCTCCCTCACCCCCTGGGCAGGGATGCCTCTCAACTAGACTTGGCTGCTGAAGGTTTCATCCAACCTGCCCTTGAATATGTCCAGGGATGGGGCCCCTAGGGTCTCTCTGGGCAGTGTATTCAAAATTCTCACCATACTCGAATACTTCATCCTAAGACCTTCTCTCAGCTTAAAACCATTTCTTCTACTTGTAGTGGCAAGAGAGGACTTCACTGCAAATGATTCCATTCATTTGCAGTGGTGATAAATGAAGCTTGTAAAGGGCTGAGGAGAAAAATATTCTTTTTCTTATGAGTTTTCAAATTTACTGTGGTCTTTTCGATGTTGAGTTTGGGCTTTTTTTTCTATCCTTACCAGTGTGGTCCTTTCTCTTTGAAAGTGTGCTCTCATTATCTGACGAGAACAAGAGAATAACAATTCAGTTCCTCTGTCCTTATTTTGGAGAAGCTGTGGAGCTGAGACACTTAAGTGTGCTTTCATGTTTCTGTAAGACACTTCAGAGCCCAGAAATACTAATAGCATATGTTAAAAAGCAATACTCTTATTGTTGTTAAGGAACCACCTCAGCATGGCTTTTATCCTTCAGGCTAGGAGAAGATACAACTAGTTTACAACTGTCATCATTTTAGAGGCAAAATTCTTTAGAAACTGGAAAGTGATGTTTTGTTTGTTACCTTGTACATTGCTCCCTGGCAGGGCAACTAATTCTTTATGCATCCAGCCTTTGTCAGAACAGCAATGACTGTAAATCTACCAGGGATAATGGCTTCAGCTGAGGTAATAGGTTCCCATAATTGTTGCTGTATTCAAATCACTATTATTTAGCTGATGAAAGTGACAGTCAGTGGCCCTGGAGCAGAAATACCAGTGCTATGTGATATATTTCTCTGGTGGCACAGGAAGGTCTTAATAGGCTGAACATCAAGAGGTTTGTGTAGTTGGGGAAGTGCTGGGTGAGCCAAGCAGGAGGTGATGTGAGAAGAACCAGAGGTTACTGACTTGGGCAGATATCCTTGCTGCTGGAGGTGCTCCAGAGTGGCCCAGATGGGAACTGACTGAGTGCCACGTGAACAGAGTCTTTGTGAGAACAGCGGGAGGATGTTGCATGGGAGGTGCTCTTGGCTGAGGAATTTTGAATGGGAGGGTTTTCTCTCAGCTTGAGAACGCATTTTTTCCACTTGACTTACTGAGTGATAAAATTTCTAAAAGAGTAATGTTGAATTGATTAGAATAATAAAAGGTGCATTTATCATCAGGAAGGAAGACCAAAATAAGGGGAAAGATTCAATGAAGAGGAAGTCACCACCTTCTCAGTAACAATGGAAGGTTGTAGGAAGCTGAACAAGTTCTGTTCAACAGCCTGCCTAGTTCTGCAGCCACACACAGTCAGTTACTGTTGGAGAGAATCTTTGTGACCCTGCTTTCCAGCTCCTCTCCCACACGCAGCACCCACAGAGGCATTTCTCTAGGGACACTTTGCAGTGGAAGGACATTGCAGTGGGAACAGGTTCGCAGCAGTTATCTCGTTGTGCAGAATGCAAGCTTGTGTCTGCATGAAAGGAAACTGCCCACCAGTTCCTGCAGAATCCTTTTCTTCCAGGAACAACAGCAGCTTTTGTTTCTTCTCTTTGGCTTGGCACGTAGAACAAGGAAGGAACATGAAATACTGGCATTGGAGTTTGGTGTGATTGATGTATACTGCAGATAAAGCTTAGGTACCTGTAGAAGGCTGGGAGGGGCTATTGGCTTCAATCTATTTTTAAGTTAATAACCATAAAAATATTATGATTGTACATTCCCATGCTGCATTGCCTTTGTGCACTCCTGAACAGTTTGCCAGACTTCAGCTGCCATATCAATTACTTTGTTGTTAACAGTTTGAAAAAGCATTGGAAGCAGAGGCACGAAGTTCTGTGTGCTTTGTGTCCAGCTCAGGCTGGCTCCTTCCCCATCAGTGTTGTGGAAATCCCAGAATTATATCATTAAACCAGGGCAACATTTGAGCTTCCTTTTGATCAAAACCAAAAAAAGATGGAAACCCCAAGATTTTAGCTCTACTTCAAAAATAGCTAAAGATACTAAATTCAAGATGTGTTTGGGTTGAGTGGGCTAAGACAAGAGTTTCTTCTTCCCTGGACACTTGGCTTACTAGTATTTTGGGTCCAGTTGAGGTAAACCTTAACTGAAAAAAAACTGGCTGGACCCAAAAAAATCGATATCAGAAGGTCATGATTCAAAATGGAAACACTGACAGAGGAAGCAACAGCAACAAAAATATTAAGCATCAGCTATGTGCAGTGATTTCCATAGGGCAGTTCTGATTTTTCAAGAGCTACCATTAGTCTTCTGTTTCCCTTAGGCTGACCTATGATATCTGCCCCATCACAGCTATGTTACAAGCACTGGCCTTGTCAGTTCCTCTGATAAAAGGAGGCCGACGCTTGTGTTTGTTGCATTAATGCTGGTGTGGCAGCTGCCTCTGCAAACTTCACATAAGCAGGACAGGAAAAATGGAAAATTCATCCCAGAAATAAGGTTTGGAAAGATTCCTTTACACAACTGCCCTTCATGTGAAACTGACTCCTCTGTTGCACATCAAAATATCTCTGCTGCAGGATATGGCCTCCTTGAGCTCTTTTTGTGGTGGGTTGGTAGACTGCTCATTGTGGGAACAATGTGGAAAAGGGCTGAGAGGTGAGGTCTCCACTTAACATTTGCTCAGTGTTCCTAACAAATTCACCCTCCCTTAGTTTCAATCATGTGACACTTGCGTCTTTGTCATTTCATTCATCAACTGTTCAGTTGGTGATAATTAGATTGTAGTTTTCATGCTGAGTCCTTTCATTTTTCTCTAGCCTGTTATTATGTGATGTGGTCTTGGCAAGACACATGTTCCCAGTCTTTGAGAGTAAGTATAAAAACACCAAACTGCACACATCTCAGATCCTGCTAATTAAGGAAATGATCAGCTTATAGGCTTGAAAAAGATAATCAACACACTTGAACCTGCTGCAAGCAGGAATCATGTTGTACAAGAATAACTCTTACCCAGTTGGAAAAGATTACCTACGTAGTTGCCATAAAAAGATTGCGGTTTCAGGTGCTGTCCAGATACTCAGGAGCTGCAGCCTACAGTCCTGGTGCTGTATTTTTGCTACAACCTGTAAATGCAAGTGGCTACATTAACTCCATGCTGTCCCTGTTAGGAAGTAGCATATCGGGGCTTATGTAAATCTCATCCTTCTGGCCTGCCTGTAATATCAGGAGCTGAGTGGTGGCATGAGAGAACAGAATGCAGCCACAGCTAAAAATACACCTGGGCAGCAGACCTAAGAAAGCAGCACTGCAAGCCGTGCTAACAGGAGGTCTTCACTTCTTATTGCACAGCCAGGGCCATCCCACAGTCACCTAGGCATGCGTTTGAGGCACTGGGAGCTGCTGGTGCTCTGTGGAGTGCTGGGAGCCCTGCTGCCCCCAAGCTCTGGGCAGAGTCACTTTCTCCCCTATGCTGCAGCATCCCCCTCATACAGTGGCTTCCTTCAACCTTATCTCTTGTCTTGCAACACAAAGAATTGGAATGTTGGAGGCTTTCTTAACAAGTTGTCCAGAATGCAGCTTCTCCATTCAAAGGTGAGCTTCCTCAACTCCCTTCAGTGTGAGTCTCTGAAAATGCTTTCAGAAGCATTTGCTGCTGACACAGACTTTCTTTCTTTGTTCTTGCAAAGCAGGTTTTTTTTTTTCCAGCCTACCATCACCATCTTAAGTATGAACATTAGAATATGTTATTTTAAGCAAAAATGCTTCACAGATGAATAGGTGGAGAGTTTAATAGACTTCAAAAGAACTCCCAAAATACCCAGGTTGTTCTTTTTCAACCATATTGTATATGTCATTCTTTACAGGTTACCCTGTTATTTTGTGAAGCTTTTATTTTTGGTCCATCACTTTCCGTGCATTCTCCAGAGATAAGCTGCAGGTTATACTTTAACTTGCACTGCCACAGTGACTCTGTGACTTGCCTTACAGTGCCATTCCAAAGAGAGTTAACAGAATTCAGACTTTTCCTATGGAAGGACTGTGTTAGGCAGCACGCAGACAGGACTGGGACTGTTTGTTTTTCAATGGTAGATAAGGTGTGAGGGCAAATGAAATACAAAATGAAAAGAATCTCTATTCCAGATTCTTGAGATTCTTGCCTCCCCACCCAGATCTCTGAAGAAGGCTGCCAGTGTGCTGCTGAGGTGCGGGATGGGTTTGTTCCTTATAGCCCTACCCAGGATCTCACAATTACTGATGGGTTACGTTTCTCAGTGTCTTTACCAACACCTTTAGTGGTGTATTGCTGCTTTTATGAACATTTTTGACAGGTTAAAATAAGTTTTTCCCAGCAAGTTTCTTGAGTTAGTAACTAGAAATGAAAGTTGCAGGAATTTGTTTAAAAAGTAGTGAGGAAAAAGTTTTCTCCACATCTCTCCAGCACTAACTGGCTGAATAAACAGTCAAAGGGATTGAAGCTGTCTAAACTATCCTGTATTCAGGGGTATTCTGCTGTATTCTACTGAAAATAGAACAGGGGATGACAGCTTCCTCTTCTGTGTACTGTCTGCCTCTTTCAGGTTTGTTTTTTGCTGCAAATACAACTCAGGTATCTTGTGATTTTAAAATGTATTTCACTACAAACAGAAGGGATGTTAACAACTTTGCTTTCCAAACATTCCAGACTTCTCAAGTGCCATCTTTGCCATCCTCTCCTGTAATAGTTTCAGAGTATAAGCATTGGCAGTCAAGTCAGTGTATTTAATTTTTGGCATAGTACTATTCAGTTTCAACACCCATATAAAGCTTACTTGGGAAGTAACACAAACCCACAACTTCAGAGCTGGCATACCCTGAGAAATAAATGTGTGTTACTACAGTAATGCCTATCAGAGTCTTTGGGTGTTATTTTCTTACATCAGCATTGTGGCTTCAACATATTTAAGTTTAGGAATTTAACTGAGTGGATTTACATATATTAATAATATGCATCCTCAGCGAGTTTGCTGATGACACCAAGCTGTGTGGTGTGGCTGACAGGTTGCAGGGAAGGGATCCATCCAGGGGGACCTTGACAGGCTGGAGAGGTGGGCCCAAGCAAACCTCATGAAGTTCAACATGCCTAAGTGTAAGGTCCTGCACCTGGGTTAGGGCAGTCTGAAGCACTGATACAGGCTGGGCAATGACTGACTGGAGAGCAACCTTGAGGAAAGGGGGGTGCTGGTAGATGAGAAACTCAACATGAGGCAGCAGTGCGCACTTGAAGCCCAGAAAGCCAACCAGAGCCTGAGCTGCATCAAGAGAAGTGTGGGCAGCAGGACGAGGGAGGTGATTCTGCACCTCTACTCCACTCTGGTGAGACCCCACCTGAAATACTGCATCCAGTTCTGGAGCCCCTGGGACAAGAAAGATCTGGAGGTGCTGGAAGGTGTCCAGAGAAAGGCCCCGAGGACGATCAAAGGGCTGGAGCCACTCCCCTGTGAGAACAGACTGAGAGTTGGGGTTATTGAGACTGGAGAAGAGGAGGCTCTGAGGTGACCTTATTGTGGCCTTCCAGTATCTGAAGTGGCCTACAGGAAAGCTTCCGAGGGACTTTTCAGGGTGTCAAGTAGTGATAGGACTGGGGGGAACGGAGCCAAATTAGGAGTAGATTGAGATGGGATGTTAGGAAGTTCTTCATCATGTTGGTGGTGAGACACTGGAACAGATTGCCCAGGGAGATGGTGGAAGCCTCATCCCTGTAGGTTTTTAAGGCCAGGCTGCATGTGGCTCTGAGATAACTTGATCTAGCATGAGATGTCCCTGTCTATGGCAGAGGCTTGCAGCTAGATGATCCTTGAGGTGCCTTTCAACCCTGACAATTCTGTGATTCCAATCAAAACTTATGAGTTTGATTTTTCTTTTTTTTAATGGAAAATATATTTCTAATGCAGATAAAGACACCACCCAGCTCACAGAAGGGAGAATAATCCTTGCCTATGCCTTGTGTGACTGTGTGTTACCCATTTGCATGACTTCAGCTGATAACATCCATTGAAGTTTATTTCGGTGATGGATACAAAAATCAGCTTTGACTGTTTGAGTGGTAGTGACATACTTCAGTCTTGCATCAGGATTTGGTTAATTATCAGAGTACCAGTGTGAAGAGAGCAGACTCCAGCTGGTTGTAATTAGGGCTGAATTGTTCTACTGCTTCAAGACAATTTTTACATTCATGGGATCTGCGGCTTTCTGTTGTCCTCATTTCCTGTAACATAGAAGTACTTGTATCTCAAAGAATTGAAGAGGGGTAAACAGAGAGAGAAACTGTGCTGATAATTATTATTAGCATCCTTAGAGTCTGCCTAAGAAATATGCACTGCAAGTTTCAAGGGGAAAAAAAAAAAAAAGGAAGGAAAAAATCCACCAGGAGTCATGGCCAAAAGTGTTATTTCAGCTGATGAGAAGCAAAGATGGATCTTTATAAAGCACAGTGGATTCTATAAAATCTGAAATCTGTGCTCTGTAAATCCTGCTCTTAATGAGGGACCACCAGCCTGTGTGGGAAGAAACTTGGATAGCAAAGCTGGATTGCATGTGACATAAAACAGTCAATGAAGATTCAGGAATTCAGTAGCTGTGGGATACAGCACTAAAAGTGTGGTCTATTGCATCCAATTTGTTGAAGAAGGTCTGGTTTTTTGTTTTGGTTTTTTTTTTTTTTTTCCCTGCTGCTGGTGAATTCCCAGCACTGTGGAACTGGCATTGGCTTTATGGGTGTCCTAGCCTAGTCTTGCATGTTCTCTGCAGTGCTGAGCTCATCATGACCTGTGCAACCTCTCTTGTTATCAACCTTTATTGCAACTCTGGATGGAGACTAGTGAGTTCCAAAGGATTACTGTCTTTGGGGAAGAAGCAGCCTTTTGTTTAGTTGGTATGTGGAATTATGCTTTGGTGTTTCAGGGCATGCAATGTGGAAGGTGTGTGTTAGAGAATGGGAGGAAAAAGAAATTCAAAAGGTAACTACCATGGTAATTTGAAGAGCATTTGTAAATAGGTGCTATCAGTCCTACTTGAAGTACACTAGTCTGTTTCTTGAAAACAGCTAAAGGAAGGCCCTGTCTCTTGTGATTAGCTGAGCCAATCACAGTTCTTAAGGAGACCATCTGGCCCCAGGGCATCTGTTGGGCAGAAGAACGGTGCTCATGTGGGCCTTGTGGCAGAGGCTGTGACAGACTGCTCTGCTAGATTTAAATGACCAAAGTACTCTTTTGAAAGGCAGGCTGGAGCAGAATGGAAGCATTTTATGCAACGTGGTGGTCAGTGTGAGCCCAAGAGCCTCAGAGGGGTATCTGTCTGTAGGCTGTGTGATGCCTGTGGAGAACTTGCTGCCCTTTCTCCACTAAGCACTACTGCTTGGGGTGCAGAACTGTAACGGCTACTCCACTGCCGTCCTACTCTGCCTGAATGTGTGGTGTTTACTCTAGATTCCTGAGCTCACTTGACTTGCTGACCTGACCAAGCAACTTTTCCTCTCCATCCATAGGTGCATGTGCTGCAGTTTGAAAGCTGAATCTGTTCTGAGATCAGGAGAACAGCAGAGCCAGCACAAGAGGAGTGGTGAGGCTGCATCAAGGTGAGCAATCTTCAACTCATTTTAGTGTACATTTGTATATTAGGCTCTTATAACAACATAAAGGCAGTTAAGGAGGAATTTAACCTGTACATCTTTCTCTGTCAACTATTAGTTTTTTGTATTAAATGCAACTGAAATATGTTCAGAGGCAACAAGAACTGTATGTGTCTCTTACTGATTACCTTTGTATCTGCCTGTACTTTCCAGAGTTAGATCTGTTCAGGCAGGCATTTCCAGCAGTGGCTGTGCAGATATCTCCAAACTGCATGCAGAAAATATTTTTGAAGTGTTGTCATTTAACTGCTATTGCTCAACTTTCTGATTGTGAGCAGTCACTCCTCGGTGCTGTGGCTTTTGTTCACTAGACAAACATAGGTAATTTGTGCCTAAGAGCACTTAACAGTGTTGCAAGACTGAAGGACAGAATATACACACAAGGAAATCTTTTAAATTTTGTGCTGAAATAAACTTTTTCAAATTTCCTTTGTGTATTTAATTACATTATTAATAGAATCATAGAATCAACCAGGTTGGAAAAGACTTCCAAGATCATCCAGTCCAACCTATCACCCAGCACTAGCCAATCAAGTAGGCCATGGCACTAAGTGCCCCATCCAGGCTTTTCTTGAACACCTCCGGGGATGGTGACCCCACCACTTCCCTGGGCAACCTGTTGCAATGCCAATCACTCTCTCTGTGAAAAATTTCCTCCTAATATCCAACCTGTACCTCCCCTGGCACAACTCGAGACTGTGTATATATAGCTTGCTATTTAGAGAAGAATGCTTTACTTACCGAACTTCTTCTATGGAGGCTTATATTCTCTAAGCACAGCATAGACTCTCTCTATTGACTGAAAGTAAGTCTTAGTCCTCAGTATCTAGATCATTTCCTTGAAACCTTGACAACTGTGGAGAAACAGGTGAACAGCAAAGTAACTGACAGCTATGATCTGTGCGGATCATAGAAGCACAGAGTGGCTTAGGTTGGAAGTGACCTCAGAGATCATCTACTCCAACCTCCCTTCATGGGCAGGGATGCCTCACAGCTAGACTCACAGCTCAAGGCCTCATCCAACCTAGCCTCGAACACCCTCAGAGAAGAGTCATTCACAACCTCCCTGGGTAGCCTATTTCAGAGTCCCACCACCCTAGTACTGAAGAACTTCTTCCTAAGATGCAGTGTAACCCTACTCCCCTCAGCTTAACATGAGTGTGTTTCAACTCTAGCTGTACACTAGTGAATCACTTATGCATGGTTTGATGTCAAGTCTAATAACTATCTGCAGGTCAAGGGAGTGGGAGCACTGTCCTCCTCCCAGTGGGGAATCATGGAATCACAGAATCATTTTGGTTGGAAGAGACTTAAGATCATCAAGACTAATTGAAAACCCAGTACTGCCAGGTTACCGCTAAACCATGTCCCTCAGCACCACATCTACACACTTTTTCAGTCCCTCCAGGGATGGTGACTCCACCACTGCCCTGGGCAGCCAGTTCCAGGGCTTGACAAGCCTTTCAATGAGGAAATTGTTCCTCACATCCAACTTAAATCTCTCCTGGTGTAACTTGCGGCCATTTGCTCTTGTCCCATCGAAGAAGAGACAGATCCCCACTTGGCTCCAGCCTCATTTCAGGGACCTGTAGAGAACCAGAAACTCTCCCTTCAGCATTCTTTCTTTACAGGGTAAACAACCCCAGTTCCCTCAGCCTCTCCTCATTAGCCCTGTTCTCCAGATCCTTCACCGGCTTTGTTGTCCTTCTATGGACGCACTCCAGCTCCTCAGTGTCATTTGTGTAGTGAGTGACCCAAAACTATACCCAGTATTTGAGGTGTGACCTCACCAGTCCTACCTTCTCTTCAGCCTGGGCTGTCACTTAGCCAAAGGAAAAGGAGGTGATGGGGGAGAAATGAAATTCCTTCCCTCTCAACAAGTTCTCTTTTCTCAGTTTACGTTTTCAGCACTGGAATTTACTGCAGGGTCTCATAAGCACCAATACTGGAGACTCAGCTGTGTGGTGGCTTACACCGCTGATTGCACCAGCAATGGGACTGTGGCAGGCTTCACTGTTTCCACTCCACGTAGCCACAGGCTCCATCCATTTGTGTTTGAGTGGTTTCAGCAATCTGAAGGTGATGTTCTTTGCTTTCTGAGCACATCAGAAGAGAGTTCAGTTATGGCAAGAAGACTCAACTCCATGCCATGGTGCATGGGGTGTTCCATCCTGTAGTTCCCCTTGCATACACAACTGCCTCATCCCACCCAGAGGTGTCCTGCAGTTGGTGTTACACAGATCTATGTAACTTCCAGCATGAGGGCTGATGTTTCAGAGTTGAGAGCTGAACACTGCAGTAACCTCTTTCTGCAGCAGTGTGGCACAGAAGGAATGGCTTTCGTGTTGAAACGTGATTGGAGTGCACTGTAATGTTTAATGCATCATTTTAATGGTGCTTTCCAAAAGGCTAGTATCTCAGTATGTTATTATCTCAGACTCCACAGTTGTTGTTTCTTATTTAAATGTCCTATCTCACTTGAGATTTAATGTAATTAGAACCAGCCTGTGGAAAAATCTTTTTATATTATGTCATAGCGATTGTTCCAGTCAAGACGGTAAAACAAATCAAACAGGATATAATGAAAATGATAAAAGCATTTGCAAGAGGCAGTTTTCCTGAGAGAAGTAAGAGGCAGACCACTTTTCGCTTGGCTTTCTCTTTCTGAACATGGTATGTGCCTGAAATAACCCTACTGAGACTTGTCCAGTACACCTGAGAGCAGAGCCAGGTACATCTGCCTTTACTGAAACAAGAAGGAATCCAAAATGTTGTGGCCATAAGCCTCTTCTGCTGTTAATATTGCTTGATCATCCTGTTTAGCCAGCAGCGTGTCTGCTTGCCAGCTGAAATCCCTGTGGCAGAGTTGGGTCTACATTTGTAAGCAACTAAGCACCTCCTCAGATCTCTTTTTTTTTTCTTTTAATTCCAGCTATAGCATCTTGACTGAGGAATTTACATCTAGAGTGTAGAATCTGAAAAGCTCCTGCAACAGTTGTCATTCCTTAAGCTTTAGTGTAACATGTCCTTTGGACAAGTGATGGTCCTGGAACAAAAGGGTAGCTAAGAGAATGGCAGAGGCAGAGTCAATTCCATGGGTCTGGCTTGGAGGGAGGATTGAAGTGAGGCAGAAGGTCTAAGCCGGCCCCTTACTGATGTCTCTGCTTGTGTGATTTCTGAGGAGTTTAGACATTACTCTACGTCTTATAGCTTTTATATGAGGTTTATAATTTTATGTCAAAGCTGGTTTGCAGTATCTTTTGTGCATAAGCCACTTGTGAATAGGCTTTTGTATTGCCAGCATGTATTACAGTCATCTGTATTAATTCACAGGAGTGTTGATAAACTTTAAGTCACACAGGCTTAATCGAGAGGCTGCATACCAGGGACTATCGTTTTAAAAGGAGTGCTTTTAGAGGGTGATGGGATTGCAGTCTGGCTGGTAGCTCCTAGCAGCCACATGTCGATGGATTGAGTTGCACAATGCCTTGCCTTATTTATCTGCCTCTGGGATGTTAGGCTTCTCTTGGCCAGGGGAGTGATCAACCAAGTCTGTCTTCATACAAATGTCAGAGCAACAGAAGAAAATGGTGTTTTTCAAACCCTCATCACAGAGAAACTGAAATTATTAACATCCTCAAGTAATTCAAGTGATCAAAAAATCATTAATACTAGTAAACTGTTTTAAAACTTCAAATGTAATTTTAAAAAACCCACAAAACTACCTGAAAATATTCTCTTGTTACTAAGTTTCTGGGTTTAGTGCTATTTTGTAGAGAACTTGGGCACAAGTTTGTCTTTTTTCTTGCCTTGAACTCTTTAAAACTGAGGAAACAATTTCTTCTTCTCCTCTTCCCCCCATTCCTTTTTTTGTGAAGAAATGATTTAATGCTTAGGGTACAAATCCTGGACATGAATGTTTATAAGAACTTTTATAACAGCTAGCAAGGCAATGCTTCATGGCTGTCTCCTCCTGAATGCACATGATGGAGTACCAATAATCTCTTTGAAGCTGCACTTACTCTTTAATTCAGTGGCAGACTGTTGGGAACTGTGGGCTCCTTGGGGCTGTAGGGCTGCAGACAGCACATAGATCATTGCCATTTCCCCCCAGTCCTCTGTTAAAGCACTTGTTTCACATTTAATAGGAATGCCTTTTTTTAAAATACATCATTTACATTTAAGCTGAAAAAAAAATAGGTAGAAATGTTATTGCCTGCATTGGGTAAATACCTGATTGCTTGTATTTATACTTTGGTCCTGGAAGAAGCAGAGTTAAGTGTCCTTCACTTGAAATACTCACGCTAGAACAATTGAACCACTCGGAACATCCTCTTGTTAATGCAAAAAAATGTTTAGTCTCCACTCGTTCCTCTACATCTCATCTGCCAGTGATAGTGCATCCTGGGAATACCTGATAGTGTCTCTCATTGCTCTGAGTGCCATGCAGAATTCATTCCCTTGACCTGTAGAGAATTTTGATCCAACAAAGCATGTGAGTGATATAAGGAGAGGAAAAGAGAAGAAAGAAATGGGCAAAGGGTGGGGCAGGGATAGAGTTTGGGTATTTACGAAAGCTGAAAATAAGTTTAGAACTGGCTTTGGAAGTTCCTTGCTCATAACATCATGCATTGTAAATTCTCACCTCCTCCTTAAAATGAAGAAATGGCCACAAATTGTTTGCTTACGTCCACAAAGTTACTAACTTAAGTAAGCACTGCAAAATTTACAGTTAAAAGCTGGATTGTATTGATTATATTGGAAGGTATTTATGAGAACCTTGATGGGTAGGTCTGTATCAGTTTTGGTAAGTACTATGGAAAAAGAACCTTCTTCAGCCACCTGCACCAGCCTAAGTGCTACAGCAAACAGTCGTCATGGCTTACATCCACCGTGGGCTAAAATCCTGCTTTGGGCACCTCAGAGATGGTGTGGTGGGGACATGTTCCAATGTTAGTGTGAGCACAGCAGATCACTGCAAAGGCAGCGCTGGGAATCTTTCCTAAAACCACTACTGTGGGCAAAACCATAGCATCTCACATGGAGTCAGTTACAACAGGTATCCAGAAGTGACTGCCATTTGGTCTGTCATTGCTGGCTGTGTTGTGGTAGACTGCTCTCTATAGAGAGATGCTGTTAAAGTAGGTTTGCATCTTCCACTGGCATAAGCTGCCTGTCTACATGATGTGTTTTGGGGATTCATTACTAACATGGTTTTGTTTGGTTTGGTCTTTTTATTTGGGTGATTTTTTTTTTATTTTTTTTTTTTTTAAATCTGTTTAAAGATCTCTTTTATGTGGTCACATTTATTCTAACTCTCTGCCTGTGCTGTGTATGTCTTAGGTAGATCTCAGTCTGGAGATGTCAGAAATAACACCAGCATCTTTAATACCTGGGCACTTCTTCACTTTTGTGTCTCTGCTTATAAATATGTACCGTGTCTGCTTCTCCGCTACTACACTATACAAAGGGTGCAGGTGCTGTTATTGAGACTTTAACCCCACTTCAACACCACTACTTAACTTTCAGATGGTGATTTCAATCATTTTTCCCAAATGTTTTGGGCACAGGGATTTTTCGAGTCACTTTCACTGGCACATAAAATATAAACAAGCAATTTTCATTCCAGTTAAAGCTCTGCACTTGCAGTGTTACATTTATCCCCATATATTACAACAACCCTAAAGGAAAATTATACTCTCAGTTGTGCTTTAGTTGTGCAAAACTTTTGAGGCAGCCACCTGATCCTTAACCTTTGAACATGGAAGATTCATGTTGTGGTTACTACTGTAAGACAAGTGTGTACTCACTTGAGATCTCTTGAAGTATGTTTAGTAGCGGTGGTAACGCTGCATTTTAATACAACAATCCAGTGTTTGCATCTACAAGAAAACACAGGTATGGTCCACAATGGCATGGGATAACTTAACCAAACACATCCAAAGAACTTAAAGAATTTACAGTCCTTAGACAATCATAACTGCAAGAGGGTTTGGATCACAATCTTCATAGGTAAGATTGAAATTGGACTTGAATTAAAAAAAAATTAGTTTGACACATCTTCCTAATTGCTTTTTACATGCTTTGTTTTTAGAGTGTAAAAAGGAAGTGTGGACCAGGGAATGAACAGGCATTCCAAGCAACAGGGCTCCAGGGACCTCAGATACTTTCATTTACCTATGGATCCTGGCATATTAAAGGTTCACATAGATTTGAGGCAGATTTTACTTTACTACTTTTATGTAGCTTCAAACTAGTTCTTCAATCGCACTTTATAAAACCCAAACCCCTCACTCAAATCGTGAACTTGCTGCTAGACTTTCTTATCTAACTCAGAACTAGCTAATGCAGAAGGCTCCTTTGCTAAAAGGAAGGCACTGGGCAGTAGGAGGAATCTTTCTTTAGCTCATCTCTGCAGACATTTAAGATCAAGCTGCCTAATTTCAGCAAGCAGCCATCTCATTATCTCTGAAGTCTCTCTTCTGCTCTTTTCCAGTTCTTGTTTCTCCAAGTTTTAGCATGTAATTAAGAGTACAGTGGCTGGAGAGTGAAAATGGAATTTTTCCAACACTGTTCCTTTTGAAATGCAGTATATCACCCACACCTCCCAAGGCAGTGATTGAAGATCTCATCTAATTTGTCTTACTTGAGATTTAGGCAGGATCATCTGCCGAGTGTTTGAGACTGTGTGCATCACAATTCATCCAGACTTCTCTGAAAAGAAAAATGTGAAAATAAGACATGGTTACTGTAGCAGCCTTTTACATCTAGAGAACAAATTTACCATAGGACATTAGAGATACAGACCTACAGTCTATCTTCTGACTACACGATGCTAATTAGCGTTATGAAACCATCCTTTTGTTCATCATGTTGAATTATATCAGCCTTGGAAGAAGGTTCGGCTGGAACAGAAGTACAGTATGCTGGTGCTGAATTGCATTTGGCAGGCTGCAGCAGGATTGGCAGCAGAACAGCAGTCAACTGGGGCAGCGTGGAGCGCGGCTGAAATGGGGCAACTGTAAGTGGCTGTGCACCTGCTTCCTGCCACCAGCAGCGTGCCCAGCAGCCGCTCCAGCCCGCCGGTGGCTGGCCACTGTAAGCCTGCGTGAGCCATATGAGATTAGGGAAATTTTTTAGCTCTCTACAGAAAAAAGGAGGAAAAAAATACTTCTATACAGCAAAATGTTTTGTATTGATGTGTATTTTGAGCATCTGCATGATGCAGAGCAAGTCTCCTTCAATTTCTTAGCATACTTGTACGAAGCACCATGTGGGCTGAGTCCCAAAATGGTGTACAGACCTGACAAGCAAGCTGATAAATATCAGGCTACTGAATTTTAGAATTCAATTTTTTTCTTAACTTGCTGCATTCTGGCATCCAAACATAGTTCTGCTGCCGTTGTTGAGTGTGACATACTGCAGGTTCTGTCAAAAGTAAGGCTTTGGGCTCACTGTTAGCAGACAAAAAGCTTTTTAAAAGAGCTGCCTCTAAAAAGCTGACACTTTTCTGAGTGACTGGTGTATGAGAAATTATTTGAATAGGGAGCATTTAGAACAACCATAGAAAATGAAGTTGGTAGTGATTAATTTTCTCATTATGCCAAAAAATATTTCTGTGAATCTCTGTGGAAATCAATAAAATTAGAACTTGAATCGCTATGCAAATTACTGTTTGGATTTTTTTTTTCTCTTGAATAACTGCCTTATACTACTGCAAAGCAAAAGATTTGCTTTTTTAAATAGCTTTGAAATAGAGCACAAAGTCATTGTATTTGCAAAGCCATGTGTCCTCTCCTCCTCTGTATGGCTTCTTTCCAGAATGGTAGGGATTGGAAGGGACCTCTGGAAATTGAGCCCAATGTCTCTGCCTAGAACAGGTTCACCTAGGGTAGGGTACACGGGATAGCAGCATCCTGGCAGGCCTTGAATGACTCCAGAGAAAGACTCCTCCACCTCTGTGAGCAGCCTATTCCAGTTCTCTACCATCCTCCATGTAAAGAAGCTCTTTTTCATGCTTATGTAGAACTTCTTGTCTTCAAGTTTGTCCTGTCACTGAACACCACTCAAAAAAGCCTGGCCCGATCCTCACACCCATCCTTTACATATTTCATTGACAAGGTCCCCCCTCAGTATTCTCTTCTCCAAGCTTAAAAACCCACAAGTCCCTCAACCTTTCTCCATGACATGGTGCTGAGGGGACTAGAACTTTCTAGTTTTTTGCTATACCTTCTCAAGCAGTTCTCCGTCCTCCTTGGAACTGGGGAGCCCAGAAATGGACACAATACTCCAGATCAGACCTCAGCAGGGCAGAGTAGAGGGGAAGGAGAACCTCCTTTGACCTGCTTGCCATACTTTTTCCTGTTGCAACTCAGGATGCCATCGGCCTTCTTGGTCACAAGGACACATTGCTGGCTCATGGTCCTTCTGTTTTCCACCTGGACTCCCATGTCTTTTTCCATAAAGCTGCTTTCCAGCAGGTCAGCCCCCAGCTTGGGGAGGTTATTCTCTCTGGGTGTAGTACCCTGCACTTGCCCTTGTTGAACTTCATAAGGTTTTTATGAGGTCTGAATAAGTATCTTCACTGACAAGTACAGAGAAGGCTGAACTGACTTTTAAATATGCTATGCTTCAGTTTAGTGTTATGTTTTGCTATGTTGTTATTAAGAAGCTAAATTAATGAAGATGCAGTGTAGTTGATGTGCGTTAGGCCGGGCTGTAAGTCAGTCTGAGACTGACCGTAAGCTGGAGATTGTTACCAAGTCGACTGGGGATGCTATGGTGTTAATCCTTGTCCTAAAATTAGTGAAGTTTTTTTTTTATTAGTGACCTGAAAGAAAACATAAATTGGGAGATCAGGAAGACTGAAAGCAGAAATATATTCTGATTACACTGGGGGAAAAAAAAGAGGTTTGAGCAAATAATTTATCATGTGCAATTGTAAACTGGAAATAAAGAGTTTAGGCCAGGCCTGCTTGACTCTACTGAGAGAAGCGAAGATGCTCTGAAGCCTGTGGAAGTCATGACCACCCTGTTATCATGAGTTCCTGGACATAAAAGGGCAGTGCCTGGACTCCTCACGCAGAGGAATCTATTTCAGGAGTAGGAAGAGTTTGTTTCCATTGTGTTTGTCACCGGTGTGAAGCTCCAGGAATGTTCTGTTGTCTGTTGCAGAGCAACAGTCCATGGGTGAAAATAACAATTCACAGAAGTCACTAAAGGTTTGAGCAGCTTGTTTTGCAGGGGAGACTTGGAAGCTCAGTTTGCTCTTGTATTTTAATGACAAAAAGGCAAAGTTGAACCAACACTACCATTTAAATAGGGGCCCAAAAGAGATTACTAACGCTGTGTGGTGTAGCTGTTGCAATTACTGTTGCTAGTCACCATTTGACTGACAGCTGGGATCCCAAATACTGTTTATATAACCAAAACAAATGCCAGCATGTGCTACTAAGCCCAGTTTCAACCCATAACCTTGGAATCTGCCACATAGAATTTTTCTCCTGTATAGATTGCAAGGTGAAGTACTACAGAGTGTATAGTTTCTTCTGGGGGACATGCTTGAGAGACCTGGCATGAACATTACCTTCTTGTGCACAGTGTTGAAGAAGCATTGCTGAGGAAGCATAGTTTAGATTCCTGAGCAATTTTCTTCATTTAATGGAGTACTGAAGTGTTCTCCTTAGCCCAGGACCTGCTTAGCCCAGGACATCAGGGAGCTGTGGGAAGAGTATTGCTGCTGCCTTGCAGCTTGGTGGTGCTTACCTGGAGAGGCAGCAGATCCTAGTCTCACCAATTTCTCTTAGACTGCTACTCAGTCCAAAATGGCATAGTGCTGCATATGGAAGGAATAAAACCTCTCTCAGAACCCTCCAAGAAGGCAGGTAACAGCAGCCCTTTGTATTTCACTCAGACTGGTAGTGACAGAATGTAATGTCCCTGGGCTTAGTGTGGTTCCTGTGAAATCTATTCCTGCACAAGACGGACTTGAAGCAGTCCTGCCTGCTCATAATGCATACTGTCACCAAAACACCCTTTGAAACTTAAACAAGTCAATTGAATGTGGTTCTACTTTTACCGTGAGATCCATGTAGATGAGTATTTGAATCATCTTAGCAGTACAACACCAGAAAATTCACTTTGTGTTTTTTTCTGGATAGAAAAAGCTTTGCATTTTTAGGATTCTGTTGAGCACAAGCAGCAAAATTTATTGTTGGCAATCAGTTCCTGTAGGAAAACCTTTCTATTTGTAAAGAACTAAAGCAAAAGAATCCCAGTGCCATTTCTCCAAACAAACATTTGTTGTTTTCTTTCCTTTGCTAGAGCTTGTTTACAGTGATTCACTTCTGTTGTTTCATGCTGTGTCCTGACCCACTGGCTAGGTTTCCAGCTTGTGATTTTCAAGTATGATCAGCAGCCTCTTAATTAGTACGTGAGCACTCAACAGCGTGGCAGTTCAGAGGTGGAAAATCAGCTTCATGGGCACCCAGGGCTAGCAGGAAGGGGCTGTGGGAGTGCTTGGGGGTGTGCTAGGCTCAGCTCTGGATGATGTTGCTCTTTGTGATAAGCTACCTCTGGTGTTTGAGTGGCTGGGTGCAGCTGGATGCTCCTGCTGCCCACAGAGAAGATTGGTTCTGGGGGCAGATTTTGCCTGTGTGAAGTCAGCCTTCTCAGAAGCAGTAAACGATTCCTTCTTTCCCCTTCCTCATCGTGCAGTGATGGGTAAAAAATACCAGTGGCTTATGTACTTGATAGGTTTAAACATCTGTCTTTGAAAATGAAGGCTGTTTCATCCCTTATGAAGTAAATTGAGCAGATTCCTTAGCTGGGGAAAAAGAAAAAAAGAAAAAAAAAAAAAGAAACAAACCCAAAAAACTACTGAATATAAAGACAAAACCTAATACAGAATTTATATTTCATTTCCTCTTTGATTCTGTGCTTTATTATATTTAATGATGCCTTCACTGCACATCTATCTCTTCCATGTATGGATTAATTTTAAGTATGGAATCACGTTTTGTGGACTAAAATAAATTTTGGGGTGGGGTGTGGGTGTTGTTTTCTTTTTTCCCTTGTTCTACATCAGGAGGGTTTTGGTAGCCAAGAAAGATGATTATTGGCTGTTAGATGCCCTGAGTTTTGCTGTTAGTTCTTTCCTGTCACTGTGGAGGAATACAGCTGCATTAGAGAGTCCTCCCAAGGTGCTTGGAACGCTGTTGGCTTTGAACTTGAAGATTTTCCAGGGCCTCTGATATTGCTAACTTGATAATCAGGCTGAAGAGCATAAAAACGTCTGGGTAAGTTTTTCTGAAGTAAGGTATTGATTTCTCTTGGCTTTGGGGTCTGTTTTCACACTGCTATTACAAGCACCCTAGGATTTTATTCTTGGTGAGTTGTTCATAGTGCAAGGAGTTGTATTTAATACCACAATGATAAACCCCCTCTTGTACCAAATGATGAAAAGAAGCAGGAGGCTCTACATTAGCAGAAGCCTTGTTCTGTCTGTGCAGCTGAGCTCTCCAGGAGAACCTGAACACACAGCTCCAGAGCAGCATCTCTTCTACCTCTGACAGATGCTGCTTTGCAGGCAGCATTGGGCGGTGGAACTCTGCACAGGGTGAAGCACAGAGAAATGACAGAGAATGTGGCCCAGTGTTTGGGAGTTATCTTGAAAGACAGACACAACACTTAATCAGCATGTTTATCATGAATGCCAAAAGCACCCCACTGCAGTGTCTGCTAATGCCTTTTCTGAATTTCACCTGTGATGGTGCTTTTTCCTTTTATCCTTAATGGTGTTCTCATCAACAGTGGCTTCCCATTATGGGCATGGATTCTAGGCAAGAATATCTGGTGTAAATTGTCATCATATTCTTTTTAACTTCAGCACTAGTGAGCAATAATGTCTTTAACCTTCTGACTTAGTGCTCATCACTCATTTCATTGCTGTGGCTTATAGCTGCAGATTAAAATTTCTTGCATTCATTGTGCCTGGTAAAGTAGCTTATTGGGGTGAATAAAGGATATACTGATTAGAAGAGTAGCCTGAGTGAGAATAAGCTGCTTGAACTAGCTTCAATGGCCAAAAAATTACCTGTAGCTAGTTCCGTAAAATTATCAAAGGGATCTTCAAATTAGAATGTCTGTCTTTGATCATAGATGCAAAGAACAAGTCAAAATGACTGCACCAAGTGGAAGTCAGTGGGAGGAGATGGTTGCTGTGGAATGGAGAACTGAAGGAGTTTTACAAAGATTCAAGCCCTTTCCAGGCACTTCTCCACCAAGCAATGAATGAGTATGTGTCTTATTTTTATTTCTGTTTTCCACTACACATTAGTAATGTACATTCCCAGCACAGGAAGGACA